>CANYBF011043987.1:0-16094 GCA_948192965.1 Dalechampia spathulata | reverse complement strand
CAGGTGGGTACCCCAGAACATGCTCAGTGGGGGATCAGCGGGGATCAGACGGGCCGCCATACCTAGCTCAGACCCGCGTACCCGCTCTCCTAGGTACCACTCCCTCGACTCGGGAGACTCCATCAGAATTCGCAACTCGTCTTTCTCTCGAGCCGCGAGAACCATCTCTGGCGTCACGTCCTCCTCCCACAGCCAGGAGAGACGCACCTGCAATCAAACGACAAGTAAGTACAGAAATTCAACTAAGTTTGCAAAGAACTAACATTTTTTCTTGTTTCCGTAGGATTACTTACCACGTCCTCTGTGAGCTGGTTGAGCCGAGCTCGGTGGGTGTCGAGGCTCCTTGCTACGCCAGCACGTGGCCCAAACCACAATCTAATAGCGGGAAAAGGGAGATCACCCTCCCTTATGTCGGCCGGCCCATCACAGAAGCCCGTCCTGTATGCGAACAGCTGCACATGCAAAAGACAAGGTCAGGTTAAATGATTCGAAATAATTAAATTCTTGTTCAGAAAAACTGCAGGTACATACCTCGATGACGGGCCAAAATCCTAGCAGCCGGATCTGCCCCCTACATATCTGGTCCATCCCGGCATACAGGTAGGCTAAGGCTGGGGTACCCCAGTCGTACCCTCTCACCTGATCCAGATCTCTGAGGGCATTCAGAAGCCCAAAGGGAATCGTGGCGCCTGACTCAGCAAAAAGTGATCCGCCCAGGAAATACAGGAGAAAACTCCTGGCGTATCGATCCACAGCAATGGAGTCCGCTGGCTGCACGCCTCTCCAGGTCGAATTTTAACAATACTTTCAACAAATTCTCTCTCTCTCTCTCTCTCTCTCTCTCTCTCTCTCTCTCTCTCTCTCTCTCTCTCCATTGGTTCTTCTATGGTTAATATTTTGATTCATGAAAAGAGAAATTTTCTTTGATACAAAATTGATGATGTACATGCAATATCATGGTAGAATCATTATTTCCATCCTAAGCTTATTCTTTCCATTTTGTTATAGACGATTAAGAAGATTTCCTAAACATTTCTTGAAGATTTACTATAGTATATCATTTATCCAAGAAAGATAAGATTATGGAAAATGAATGAAGATTTTAAGATTAAGAATTAAAATAAAAGCTTCATCATTAAGGTTTTAATTTTATTTGTTAAGAAATTTTGAGAAAATACCTTATGAAGTTATAAATTGATTTCCTTTAAATCAAAATATTTTTAACTTATGCAAATAAAGTTTTTAAAAAGATTTTCATGACTAAAAACTATTTGGTTTTTCAAAATTTTGAGTTCTTTTGAATAGACAATCTCATATAAAAATAATATGCTAATTTAGACAAACTGAAAACAATTTTCAAATTAAAACTGGTAAGTCACTTAATGTATACTTCTTATTTAATTGGTTTATAATTACTAGTTTTCTAAGTATAAATACAAAGCCGTTTGAATTTAAGAATTACAACAAGAAAATCATAAAAATAAAAGAACTTAATTAGTTTATTCATTTCTTTTTTAAAAAGCTTGATTTGATTATTCTCTCTTAGTATTTCATGCGATTTTTATATTGGATTTTGAATGAGAGTTTTATATTTTTTATAAGTATCTTTTATTTGCTTATGATGGAGTGATGTGAATCAATTGGAAAGGAGTTTTCAGGTTAGTTAATTAAACTTAACCTTAAAAAAGGTTTAAAATGAGTTTATGAAAACTTGTTTGAACTATAAATTTTTCATGTTAATCTTTAAAATGTGTTGTAATGCTTTATTTTTATAGTAAAACTTCAAGCGTTGGTTTAAGAAAGTAGACATAGATATTGGATCAAACCATTATAATTCCCAAGTATTTGTTTTTCTTTTCTCTATTTTGTCTTTTTATGTTTATTAGTTATAATTATTTTGTGTGTTTATTGTGTTTTGAAAGCTCATTAATATTCAATATTTTTTGTAAAAAATATATTTTTAATAAATTTATTATTTTTCAAGGAAAAATTTTCCAAAATTAATTGTTTATTTTCATATTACTTTTATAATTTCAAATTTGAATTATTCGCTAGTTTAATTTAAATTTATTTTTCATATTAATGAAATTAATCAAGCAATTTCATTCAACTGATAAAATTCTTTTAATTAAATAAAATTATTTTATTTTATTTGAAAAGTCAATTCACACTCTTTGAGAACTTCATCAACACTAACAAAAATAAGTATGATAAAACCCTATATGGCAATTAATATGTTTGAATGATTAACCTTGGCAATGAAATGTGACAGGTTTTGTAATTAAAACAAAATCCATTTATTTCGTCATGGTATTGGTAATTGTATTAGAAAGTGATACTTGGCAATTAAAATAAAACATAGAAAATAAATGATAAAGAGAATTGAAAGATATTGTTTGGTTTAGGTCATTAAAACACTTGACCACAAATCAGTCACAAGACTTGTACTAGAAGAGACGAGACATTTTTATTTATTTTTTTAATTACGAGAAAATGCCTTTTGTCTGATTCATTTTTCTATTAGCAAAATAAAATTAAAAATTAATAAAAAAAATCCGAAAAAGAAACAAGTAAACGCAAGAATTATTAGGGACATGGGAGATACTTGTGGTCATAACAGGTTGGTACGAGAGAATAAAGACAAACAGCCCAAGTCATATAATTAAAAGAAAAGGAAAAATGGGGACAAACCAATGAAGTAGGGCTCAAATGCAACCAAAATAGTGTAATAAAGTCTAAACTCGTCATTCAAGTAATCAACAAATCCAATGATGACAACTTGTGAATATTTATATATGGCCATGGTTTGCTTTGTGTGAGCTTGCACTTCTCCTCTCTTCCATGATATTTTTCACTTGTTTGATTTTATTTTATTTGCAGCATTTAGTCAACATAAAGTAAATCCATAAATTATTCGATTTGTTCTTCCCACTACTTCACATCTGTATTTGGTGCTCCAGAAAATATGTATCATCCTCACCTTATTATTAATTTAAATGCTTCTAGCATAATTGTATTCATGAAATTAAGAAAAATAATAATAACTAAACAAATCAAAGAATTCAATTTGTTTGATAATTGGATAATATACGTTCATATGTCTAAGATTTTTATTATATTTTTAAATTTATCATTTTGTTTTAATAAATAAATATGAGATTAATAATTTAAATCTTGTTACATCCTCAACAAATATTTTGATTCATATAAATGAAACAAATAACAATACTAGGAACATTTTTAATCAAAATAAATATAAAAATGACAAATATTTATTACAATTTTTTTTATTTGTTATTGTATTCATGAATAGACATTAAAATGATGAAAACTATCATAATATTTTCTACTGGATCAACATATAAAGTAGTTTGAACAAAATAAAATAAATCAATTTAAAATATTATATTTATTGTTAGATCCCATGCTGGTTAATTAATCAAATTTTAATATTAACAAACTATTATTTACTTAAAATGCTCTCAATTATCTATTTGGATCATTTAGTTCTAGTTTTAATCTAGTTGTTTAATGGTAGTTGGACAGAACATACAAGTATAGTCATACTACTTTATGATACTTTATACCGTTGTAGAATTTTCTAGTGGCATATGACACAGTTGTACAAAACTTATACAGAAGTATATGATTTATATATTATTTTTTTTATAATTATTTGAAATAATCTATAATAGTTTTAAACATATTAAATATATAAGTAATAGATACCTAAGTAGAGAGAAGAGTATTTAATATTAAAAAATTGCTCTAATAAATAAATAATCATTCCTTTATTTTATTAATTGTGATTTTCTCTATTACAAGCTCTTAAGTTATTTCATTATAATCTTGATTTACATTCTATAACTTGTAGTGAGAGCTTACTGATTAGGTCAAATTAAATTATGACCTAAATTATATAATGAGAGTTGTTTGTATGAGATTAATATATTATAAAAATTTGAATGTAATTTTTGAAAATATTAACGTTTAATTTTTAGATTGAAGAATTTAGGATTGTAATTTTTTTGAAAGATTAGTAAAATCTCAAATATTTATTTGGATGGGTAGATTTAAATATAAAGATTATTAAATCATTATAAACTCATGTTGTATATTGAGATTTTATTTATTTATACCTAAATAAAAAATATTAGTTTGAAAGTCGATGTAAATGGGTTGACATAATATTTCTATTTATATTAGTTTTTGTTTATTTTATTATAACTAAATCCATTCAATGAATGTAAAAATTATTAACCATTTTGATTATAATTTTTTTATTTTTAATTTATTTTATCATATATTTTATTTTAGTTATAGATGTATAATTCAAAAAGAGAATAAAATTTTCAAAATTTCAAATATATTTAAAATTTTATATTTTTTTCTTAAATTTATCTAAAAGGTGATGTTTCATGGGAAAGCATGTGTACTATAAAAATTATTCATATCATCATGGATGCATATTGATTAGATATGTAATAAGATTTGATATATAAAAAATTTTGATTAAAGAGTGGGTTAAAATAGTATACTATATTTGATAATTATAATGACACCTAATAAGTAAAAAAAAAAAAAGCAAAATAATGGAGAATATAAGCGCAAATAAGAATATGAAAGATGAAGAAAGATGGAGAATACAATTGGAGGAAACTAGCAAATCATAATGCAATTAATGGGCACGTTATGTGTACCGGCCAATTCACAGCCATATATCTATCAAAGTAATTAGCTGCAAATCACAATTAATTAACAGCCAAATCGATAATGGAGAAGCAAGAAAAGCTATGAAGTTGATATGAAAATTAGCTGACGATATTGTTGTTTGTATTTGGTTAGGTTCAAAGGTGATAATGATAAGTGAAGCATTGTGGTTTTTCCACATTTCCTCACCTTAGCCCTTTGTCGAGTATATGGCTTATGTATTTGATGTCAATAAAGAATTTTGGGTTGCTATAATGGTGGGACAAACCCATACAAAACCAAAGGCTACATTGTAATTTTGTGGATTTTTCAACATTTTTTTATGGGCAATATCAAACCAACTTCTTTTTATCTCAATCAATTCATCAATGTGTCTAAAGATGCATTCTAATTTAAGAATTACCTCCACATGATTCCCACTATATTCTAATTTATACATGATGGATTTGGCTTGCCATCCGCTACTTGTAAGTTATTATAATAACCTTAAATATTTTAATTTCATATATATCATAGTGGCGTAAGCCCTCTATCTTCATAATATTCAATTTCTTGTAGGTTTATACACTATTTGATGCCTGGAAGTTCGTCTAAAACTATAAAGTTGTCATTTACTTCGGCCCGCTTACCATTGAAATTGTTAATGTAGATTTTCGTTCTCGTTCCACATCTTCATCTAATTCATCAGCCTAACGGATCTCAATGTATAAAAGTAGAATTAAATCTTAATTGTTTATATGACCTGACATGGACCCACAGTTCCCAAACTAGTTGAAGCTTTACATGATTACTATATATATATATATATATATATATATATATATATATATATATAGATAGATATATAGATACGCCATAGAAGCTCATCATCAATATCAAACATGTGGATATTAAGATAGATCAATAAAATAATATTAAGAAGAAGATAGATCATTATGACACGTCTACTGGTTGCAAGTTTGGTAACACTGTGACTATGTATATATACAATAGTACTAGGAAGAATATGATAGAGACCAATCCTTCATTTACAAAAATATCCAATCATCTTATTGTCCTGCAGATTTTGGAGCTACCATCCATGGACGTGTGGCCACTTCCACTTGCGATGAATTGATTAATCAATTAATTAGTTAAACTCTGATTAATTAGGAAATAATAGTAGTAGTATGCTCTAGTAACTAGATCAATAATTAATGAAGTAATTAGTAGTTGAATGAAAAGATAACGTCAATTGTTTTAGAAGACTTGAGCAAACTTTAACATCCACAATTTGTAAGTGGATTACGAACTTCATCGGCAAACGTATGCACAAACTAAACATGCGTGCAAGTTTATTATTTACATATAATATGATATTCATTATTATTCTGAATGCACCATCCACCATTTGTTACTATATTATTATAATACTCTCTCTCTCTCTCGATATATATATATATATATATATATATATATAAGTGCAGCGGACAGATCTGAAGAATAAAAAATACTTGTCGATGGTGAGAAGCTTATCCTTTTTGGGCCAATCAGATAGAGAGGTAATTTGGAAGAAGTTTGGCAGAATGAAGGGGTATGTTGTTTTTTCTAAGGGAAAAGTAGGGTTTGTTAGAGCGGAGGGGAAAGTGGAGACAGTGAATGTGTACACATAGGTACATGTTATGGTACCGGAAATTTTTGTTAGCAACTTCCATTATGGGGAAGCCTTAAGAAAACATAAATATAAAATAAAGAAAAGCAGACTTTAGATGTGGCCTGTGGTTTCCTTTCAGGTGGTGACACCTTTAAGATGGTAATATTGGATTATTAGAAAAAATAAATGTAATTTTCCACGTACGAAATTCAATTCTCTTTCATGGGTATTGATTAGTCTAATAGATTAATCATGCATGATTACGAATGCTTGTTCATGGCATCTCAACTGTTAACAGTCAAACTTTTAAAATTTTTGTGTACTCTCAACCCAATTACAAGTGATATTGAGATTACATTCAGGAAAATGAGAAATTCAAAAGATATCACTACAAATGACAGCAGTAACAAAACGCACAAATCCAACATGCTGAAAATGGGCTTCCTTTGGCAGCGAGTTGACAAGTCGTGCAAATGGGTGGAACGGTGCCTTCGGTCGTTACGGTGTGGATGATGCTACAGGCACCCATCATAGTAGAGGGTATATATCTATGCATATGGAAGACTTGCAACTCACAGTATAGATTGAAGAGGGATTTTTAAAATTAATTCATTCTTGTGACATCATATGATCCTTTAAATATTTTGCTGTTCAAATGATACCTTACCCAGGTAATAATGTTTGGGGCCAAATGATGTAGCTTTTAATTCAGTCTCCCTCCGTACCAACCACTTTGGTCACATATTGTGGTGCATTCCTCTCTTGATTGTCTGCAATTCATAGCCATGGCTATATTTAGATTAAAGAGCTATAAGCGAGGAATTTTCCACTATATTATGTGGATAAAAAGAGACCAGATGCAGGAATCGTGGTTGATGATGATATTTAAAAAAAGAAAATTTGGTAGGCCCTTATCGAATAGTCTTTCTCCAATATGTTAATGATTAATCAAATCAAAGCATCTTCATGAAATTCAGTGCGGAAGTGCCTGATAATAGTTTGATTTATCTATTATTCTCTTTGATCATTATATGTGTAAAACTGTATAATATGATTCTTAACCAGACCACATTTATATAAAAATATTGCATTAATTAAAATCAAACACATATTTTCTAATTCAACTGAAATTTGATTGAGATTTACTTTATATGATATATTACGTTCTACAATCAAACACTATTACATTTTAAAGAGAAAAGACCGTAAAGAGGATTTGGATACGAGACAAAATCTGATAGAATGCCCTCAGACAGTCAAAATTTACTTTGATTTGTTGGCAAATTGCAGCAAGTGATGGAAATAATTGGATGGCAGGCAACAGCACTTCTACCTGCCACAAGCGGCATAAACATACATAATACAATTGCACCCACTTGCATTGTAGGAATTCCCCCTCAAACACCTTATCCCTTTGTTCAAAAACCAAAAAAAAACATCTTATCAATTGCCTAAAAGTTCGTGTCAATAATGCCTTGTCCGATTTAATTTTGCCAGCTTTTTTATTCTCTAGAAAAGCATTATACGTACTTGTATATATACTTATATGTTATTTACAGAAATAAAACTCTGTCATAACATATTTTGAAATTTATTTACATAAAATATCATTTAAGTGATTCTAGAAGTTTGGACTGGTCTTTCACTTTGCTAAATATTTTTTCAAAATGATACAAGCAGAGGAATAGGTGCAATGAGTTATTTAAAAGAAAGCATATGGTAAGTACGGTTCCTTTTTCTAGTTCAAAAAAAAATGTACAATTCCATTTTCTTACATTAATTTACTGCACGATTTATTCATGAATGCTATGACAGAATTGGTTCTTTTAATATTATTATCACGCCAGTGAGGGTTTTAACTTGAAAATGATTAATATTCTTAGAGGATTCTTGGTAATCTAGACAATTATAAATCGTATAGGCATATATTCTTTCAAATGGTGAAACATGCTAGTGATGATGAGATTCATTCGCACTTAAATATTTCCAAAACATAAATAAATTATAACCTTGGTTTTCTTTAATGGATGAGTATAGAATCATGTTCCTTGATTTTCTTTTCTTCTGATATAAAAATGGAATTCGTGAGAAGAAGACAACTTCTTTAGTGGGGAATCACCTAAATGATTTTGAATATTCATTTCCTTTAAAAAAAACTTTATTATTTATCCCAAACTTGTAAACTTTAAACTTTATCCATAGTGATAGTGTGTTTTTTTTTTTAATTTTATAGTTTGACTTATGATCTATCAATTTATTATTCATCAATATTAATGAAATTTTTTTTATTTAGGGATAATATAGTCTTAAAGTTAAGGATGGAGTTTACATAAGGAGGGAATTTAAAGGATACTTAAATATCAAGAGACGAGTAACAATATAATAAATAATGAAAGGCTTCAAGGAGTTGAAAGTAAATAGGAATTTGAAAATTCCTGAATAGATTAGATTAACTTTTTACACTGTTGTTAAGTCCATATTGACAAATCGAAACATTTTAATAATTAGAGAAAAGAATCAAATATATAACATAATTTTTATAATTAGATGTATGAAATTTAAATCCTAAAATAATTCCAAAATATGTTAAGAAGAAAGAAGTGTTGTGGGGATGGGGAAGGTGTGGGATTCCCATATTTCTACAAGGCAGAGACAAAAAACGAGTCTGCACCTCGTACGATTGATATCCTAAAAAGACATGGTCATGTAATTGAAGGGAGAATCTAATCATGCAAATCATTACATAATTAATAAGCCAATCGTTTACATTAATGAATTAATTCCATGCATGTCGTAGAATCTTAATTATTGAAGTAGGATGTAACAATTACTAGTTAAATGATTACATGTAGAACGGAGGGACGACTGAGATATAAGCTTAAGACAAAGTGAGGGATACGCTGGAAGATGAAAGAGCACTTTGAGTGGCTTTCAAAAAGGCGAATTCTGAGTGCTAAATTATACTATTTGTTATGGTACTAATGTTTGTTTAAAGTCTTGTGACTATTTCTGTTTCATTGACATTGCTACAGTTTTAGAGTCTTGACAAAAGACAGCTTCCATGACCCATCTCGACTGTCTTTTTTTCAAAGCCATTATCCCTCACCTTAATTATTGCAGCTTCAAGGAAAAAAACACATGATTTTGTAAATTTTGCTTTTTTAAAAAATCAAATAGTTCAGCTCCTATACAGCTCCTGAAATGATGAAAAATATAATTATAAAAATGATAGATTTTATTTCATATTTTATAATAATTTTTAAAAATTTTATAAAAATATTAATTTTTTTGTAAAAATAATGTTATTTTATGATACATTTATAATGAAATTGAATTAAACCTATACTAAACTTGAATTAAACCATTATATAACCTATAGTAAATTTGAACTAAACCATTATAATAAATCTATAATAAATTTATAGCAAACTTGTATTATATCCTCATGTAACTATAATAAATTTATATTAAATATTGAAAAATATTATTTTGTAAATATTTTTGAAATTCTGTTATTTTGATAATTTTTTTAGAAAATATTTAAATTTCTACAGAATTTCTTCTATTTTCAATATTCTTCAAAATTCAGCTAAAAAAATGCTAAGATGGTGTTAGGTAAAATTAAAAATTAAAAAATAAAATTTAGTTACTAAATAAGATAAATACTAAAATTTTTTAAGTGTTAACTTAATTGTTACCAAATCTATAAAATTAATTGATTTCATATATTTAATAATTAATATAATTTTAAATTTTCATTATTATATTTATTTAATAATTTAAAATATCTTCTCTAAAAAATTTAAAATATAACCAACTTAACATTTCAATTTTAAAAAATAAATCTTAATTTTTAATTTATTATTTTAAATATTTTTTTATTTAATTTAAAAAATTAATTTAATTTAAATTGTGTTATCAAACTCAACTTGATTAAATGATTAAAATATTAATTTAAGCACTTAATCATTTTATGTCACACCTCAATCGATGTAACATCCTTCCGTAACGTAATTATCAACTCTCCGAATTAGAAAAATAAATAATCACCCTACAAGGGATATGTATAATTAACCTATTATAGTAATTTTTTCGATATAAAATATATATTCTGTTGCACCATCTATAATCAATCAATAGTCACATCTAATTGAATTTTACTATACAATAAATATTTATTTTATTTCACTAGCCGTTTACTCTGATCATACATTTAAACAATAACTCATATAATATTTTATTATTCGTTTACAAAATCTCCTTGGTGATACTATTATGATTTACACCATTATATAACATAACAGTTTTTATATTATAACTAACTTTAATACCAAAATATTATAAAGGAGAGTTACACGTAAATCGAAGTCATAGGAGTTTGTCTCAAAGTTTAGGTTGTCTACCAAAAAGTTACTATTCCTATAAACCAGCTGCTGACCGCTAATCCCCGTGCTCTCTGGTGTCACTAGTATCTACGTTCATCAATTGACAAACATTGAGAATAATCTCAGTGGTGCTAGTAAAAGAAATAATAACAAACAATTTATCAATCGTATAACATTGTAACAATATTTGTTTCAATATAATCAAATCATCTTAATAAAAATATCATTCTATACGATCGTATTTGGTCTATCGAATAATATTATCATTTATTTTTAATTCCACTATTCATCGGTAACATCTAACGTATAACCATCATTTATTTCTGATATATCTCAATATCACTTTCAATAATCATTTGTGACATTATATATTATGATCTCATTAATAAATATGTAATCTGTGATGGAATATATTTTTTCAAGAATGCAATCATGAATTGCACTCTCCTTTGATTTTCTTGTATCTGCCATCAAAATGCATCACATACAACATTCAATAATTGTGCACAATTTCCCGTACTAGGTCCATCGTACCGGTACCTCTCAGGGACATCTCATTATCTCTGGTTCAACAAACGAAACCCATCATTTCTCTTTGATTCCATATAGGAATCAAATTTTGTGACCCAGTACATATTATCATCATTCTCTGTTCAATTTGATACTCACACTTCCCTTATTCCTCTATGTTATGTCATGTCATGTTTCATGCAGAAATGCATGTATGCATATGACATGGTATATGAATATATGCATTACAATATCATAAATAATCATTAAATTGTATCACATTATTTTATAGTTAATGTCCCCTAAAAAGACCATTTAACGGTCGAGGGACCTAGCACAAACCTACTATTGCTTTTCTCTTATCTAAATTCCTTAGTGGTGTTTGCGAATCATCTTTCAAACCACCTATATCATTTTTAAAATATCCACTTTTAAACAAGAAATCGATCATAATTATTAGTCATCATCATTATACATTGCCATAATTGCATTTCATTCAATTATACAATTTTTCACACTTTGGACATTCACAAGCATCATTTAATCGATACCAAGCATCACAATATACATTATATATGTATATAATTCAAAGGAATATTCAATTAATATTATGAAATTCCAAGTAATTGCAAGTTTAGCAATATTCCTTTTCATTTAATTATTTATGTGCATTGCATTTTAATATCATTTTCATAATATGACATCTTAAATTTATATCTTATATGTATATAGTTATTTTTTTCCCTTTAAATAGGTGTGTTCAGTCATCCACTCACATGTATAAATCAATTCATAAGATAACCACATTAATGCTTAAAACAAAAGTCATTTTATCCTTATAACACTTTTGCTGCCTATGTATATCAGTCACCTTGTGCAAGCCTTTTGACTAGATAAATGATTTTAGAAGAGAAAAAATCTTATACCAATGAAAAATAGATTTAAATAGCTTTCCAATGATATTTTATATGTCCAAAAATTTAATCGTTAAGCTACTTAATGCAAGCAATTAAAATAGGTCATTGCATTGCACATACTTATTCAGCTAAAAGAAACAGTTCATCTTGCGTGTAAGTTTTGATATATTAAATCACCATAAAAACTAGATTAAAAGAGTTTTCTAATGGTATATTATATGTTTAAAAACTCATTTATTAAGGTAGGCAGTGCAAATATTTAAACAGGTCATCATATTAAGCATATAAATTTGCTACCTAAAAGAACATTTTTCTTTACATGAATTTTTAAGCTAACCACATGATCTCAAAATAAAATGAGTCTTATACCATTGGAAATTAGACTCAAAGAGCTTTCCAAACATATATTACACTCCTAAAAACTCAAACATTAAAGTAGTCAAAATGTAACTGCCGCAAGTTCCTTAATTCTGCCCATAACATGCATGCCAATTATATACCAACTTGTGCAATTTTTATCCCTATCATAAAAAACTCTTAAAATCATAACCCATACATAAATCTCATGTCCTATAATGGAAATATAACCAAAAGATGCAATTTTGCAAAAAGATATACACAACTCTCAATATGTCCAAAGTTATACACACACATGTTAAAAATCACAATCCATACATAAATCTCATGTCCTATGATGGAAATATAACCAAAAGATGCAATTTTGCAAAAAGATATACACAACTCTCAATATGTCCAAAGTCACCAACTAGCTTCTACCATACATTCCTATGCATAAACTCTTCAAACATGACCAAAACCTTATGTGTCATTTCCAACCTAAACATACAAGACATCATTATACATGTTACACATTCATACCATATTATTTTAAGCAGTCCTTAATCTCATACACAAGCTTTATCTTAAAGTGCACGTATCATAGTAATATAAGCCTAAATGTTGTCCTCTAACTAGTAACTTGACCATTTCATGCTTAAACCAATCATGGATTGACCTCAAACACATATATATAATGTCTTAACACCTAAATCAAGCATTCCATACCATAATTTAGGCAACCATATGCTCATATACCTACAAAGGCATAAAAGGACAATGCTGCCAATTAAGAGTTTTAAGTGAAACTTCATGCAAAACACCACTTTAACACCTCTAAAGCATATCATTCAATCACCAAATCACACACAATACACCATACCATCAAAATTTCATTCCAACAGCCATGAATAGTACATATTCTAACCTAGGACAGCAACTCACAAAGCCAAACAACATCAAACCGTAACCTCCACCATTAAAAGCAATTCAATTAGGCTTCTATCCAACCATTCACCATCAAATTCACACATAACATCATACAATCAAGAACTCACATCATCACACAACCAACCATGGTTGTCCATAAAATAATCACAAGAAAAGAAATCAAAGAGGAGAAGCATGCATAAGAAGTGAAAAGAGGGTAGCAATTAATTTAATTAATGTTTTAATTACCTTGAATCACCAACCCTTGAGGATTTTCATTTCCAATCTAAAGAAAAGAGAAAGAAGAAGAAAAGTTCTACTGCCTAAAGTATTTTGGAAGTAAGAACTCGTAAGAAAGGAAGAAAAATACAATTTTAGGCCTACTTCGTTGACTTTTCTTCATGTCCCCCTCCACCAATCAAAAACCACCACCTAGCCTTAACATTCCATACTAATACATATACATACACATAATATACTTACACATTAGGCATTTAAACCATAATTAGGCATTTACACATTAGGCATTTAAACCAATTCATACTATAGGTATAAATTAATATTCAATAAATTTACCAAGCCATAATATGCATGTAAACCCTTATTTAAATACACATAGAAATATTTTCACTAAAAATTCATCAAGCATTTATTGTAAGCGACACCTTATGCAATATAAGAGGCATTTTCTAATAGCCTCATTTAAGCATATTAAACACTTCTTATGTAACATTTACTTTAAAAATACTTTTCTTTCATCAACTTTTCATCGCATATATGATTAATGCATCAAAATATGCTACTTTTCTTTCATCAACTTTTCATACTTTATCATTATTAAACATTCATTTCTATATAGAAGCATGCTTAATTTATTTCATTGCATATATGATTAAGCATCAAAATATGCTAAGTGTGTGGACGTGACAACTCTCTCCCCTAAATTAGAATTTTTCCCTCAAAATTCTAACTTATATTACCGGTAAACAAGTGAGGATACTACTGTCGGATAACTGATTCTCGCTCCCATGTTGCTTCTTATCCTGTATGATGATTCCATAATACCTTGACTAATGGAATTTGTTTATTTCTCAACTACTTCATTTCACGGGCTAATATTTTAATTAGTTCCTCACTATAAGATAGATCAAACTGAATTTCTATATTCTCTATTGGTATAACATGAGAAGGATCATATCTGTATCTTCGTAGCATATACATATGGAAAACATTCTGGATGCTATCAAGTTCTAGTAGCAAGGCCAAACGATATGCTAATGGTCCAACTTTCTCTAACACCTCATATAGGCCAATAAATCTCAAACTAAGCTTCCCTTTCTGACCAAACTACATAATCCTCTTCCATGGAGATACCTTCAGAAATACCTTATCCCTGATATTATACTCAATATCTCTCTACTTTAAGTCTATATAAGACTTTTGTCAATCAGATACTGCTTTCAATCGCCCTCTAATTAACTTCACCTATTCTTCTGCTTGTTGTACAATATCAAGCTCCAATAAATATCGCTCATCGACCTCCTCCCAATGAAGTAGGGTTCTATAATATCTACCATATAATACCTTATATGGTGCCACCTGAATGCTTGACTGAAAACTATTATTATAAGTGAACTTAATAAGAGGAATATACCTGTCCTAACTACCAACCTACTCTAATACACAAGCTCGTAATATATCCTCTAAAATCTGAATAACCTTCTCTGACTGTCCATCTGTCTAAGGATGAAATGCAGTACTAAAGTGCACTCTGGTACTCTAAGCTTACTGAGAACACTCCTAAACTTGAGAAGTAAATCATGAATCTTTATCTGAAATAATGGATGTTAGCACCTTGTGAAGCCTCACTATCTCCCTGACATACAACTCCGTTAGATGTTCCAAACTATAATCCATGCGTATAGGTATAAAATGTGTTGATTTCATCAATTTTTCAATAATGACCCATACTACATCATGATTATTCTATGTCAGAGGTAGCCTTGTAATAAAATATATTGTTACTCTATCCTATTTCCACTTTGGAATAGGTAGTGGCTGTAATAAACCTGCCAGTACTTAGTGTTCAACTTTCATTTGTTGGCATACTAGGCATCGAGAAAAAAACTCTGTAATATCTTTCTTCATATCTACCTGTCACACCCTAAATTTTGAGTCTCTCGGGACGATTGGGATGAACCAGGTCTATTCCATCTCTGTTTTGCCTTTACGGGTGTTCCTGGTTCACCCTGGTGCGGTTCAGGGTTCGGTTTAGGGTTGCTTTTAAGCACTTTTGTCATTTTGGGCATCATACCCGTTCGGGTATCTTTGGACCCAATTCGGGTATGCAACTTACCCGTTCGGGTATGTTATTTACCCGAATCGCCCTCTTTAACTTACCCGTTCGGGTATGTTCCTCAGTTCAGTTATAATTTGAAAGTCAGTTATTTTGGCGGGAGAGGCTTTTGGCTTAGGTTTTTTCAAATTTCATTTTCTCTGATTTTCAAAAAAGAACGCGATTTTCAAACTTGATTTTCTGCTGGAATTTAATTGGAATTAGTAAGATCTAATTGGAATTAGCTAGGTTTTAATTAGTTTTATTAAAAATACCTAAAACCTAAACACTTTGGATTGGATTGAGCTTTTGATTGTCTTAAGCATTGCATTTGGATT
>CANYBF011043342.1:0-15023 GCA_948192965.1 Dalechampia spathulata | reverse complement strand
TCCATCTGACTTAGTTGAGATGCCATTTCGGGATTTTGATGTGATTTTGGGAATGGATTGGTTAGCAAGGTATAATGCAGTGATGGATTGTCGCCAGAAGACTGTGACTGTACAGCATCCAGAACAGGGGACGATAGTGATTAGGGGCAATGTATTGTCTATAACGGTGAGACTGATTTCAGCAGTGACAGCATAGAGGTTGATGGCACAGGGTTGCAAAGTTTATTTAGCATATGTGACAGATACCCAACAGGAAGAGGTGCAGTTGTCAGATATCCCTACAGTATGTGATTTTTTGGATGTATTTCCTGCAGAATTACCAGGGTTACCGCCAGAATGAGAGGTAGAGTTTGAGATTGAGGTGACTCCAGGTACGGAACCCATTTCGATAACTCCTTATCGTATGGCACCGTTGGAATTGAGGGAGTTAAAGGTACAGTTGCAAGAACTGCTTGAAAAGGGGTTCATCAGATCGAGTATTTCACCGTGGGGCGCACCAGTACTGTTTGTGAAAAAGAAAGATGGGACGATGAGAATGTGTGTCGATTATAGGCAGCTTAACAAGGTTACCATTAAGAACAGGTATCCATTACCGCGTATTGATGACCTATTTGATCAGTTAAAGGATGCTGCAATGTTTTCCAAGATCGATTTGAGATCAGGGTATCATCAGCTTTAGGTTACAAAGGGCAGTGTAGCTAAGACAGCGTTTAAGACGCGTTACGGGCACTCCGAGTTCTTAGTAATGCCGTTTGGGTTGACTAACGTGCCAGCAGCATTTATGGCCCTAATGAATACAGTGTTTGCATACTATTTGGATCGATTTGTAATGGTGTTCATTGACGACATCCTGATATATTTGAAATCAGACGAGGAACATGACAGGCATCTAAGATTGGTTCTGCAACGGTTACAAGAGAAACAGTTGTATGGTAAGCTATCTAAGTGTTCCTTTTGGTTAGAACACGTGGCGTTCCTAGGACATGTGATTTCAGCAGAGGGTATTCGAGTTGATCCGAGTAAGATTGAGGCAGTTCTGAATTGGCCGATTCCGCGGAATATCAGTGAGATCCGTAGTTTTCTAGGATTAGCTAGGTATTATCGACGGTTTGTGAAGGGGTTTTCTATGCTTGCCTTACCATTGACGATGTTGCTTCGGAAGGATGTTTCTTTTCATTGGTCCAAAGAATGTCAGCAAAGATTTGTTTGGTTGAAGGACTGTTTGACACGAGCTCCGGTATTAACGTTGCCTACACCGGGGAAGACTTTTATTGTTTATAGCGATGCTTCACTTAATGGTTTAGGTTGTGTATTGATGCAGGATAGGAAAGTGATAGCATACGCGTCGCGATAGTTGAAACCGCATGAAAGGAATTATCCGACGCATGATTTAGAGTTGGCAGCTATAGTGTTTGCATTGAAGATTTGGCATCACTACTTGTATGGGGAATTGTGCTACATGTACACGGATCATAAGAGCCTCAAGTATTTGGGTACACAGAGGGAATTAAATTTGAGGCAACGACGGTGGTTAGAACTGATTAAGGACTACGACTGCATCATTGATTATCATCCAGGTAAAGCAAATTTAGTAGCTGATGCCTTGAGTCGTAAGTCACTTGCAGGATTGAGACAGTCATCTTTGATGCTAGTGCGGGAAATACGACAGTTGTATGGTACGTTAACCGAGCTACCAGGATGTCTTCTAGCTCAGTTGCATTTGCAAGTGAAACCAGCGCTAACAGAACAGATTCGACAGAGTGCAGTGAATGATGAAGAGTATCAGAAGCAACTGCAAAAAGTTCAGGTTGGTAAGACTACTCTGTTCAGTATTGATAGTGATGGGAATCTGAGACACGGACTGAGGTTGTACATTCCAGCAGCTTCAGAATTGAAGAGACAGATTCTAGAGGAAGCACACGAATCTTCGTATGCTTATCATCCAGGCGGTACTAAGATGTACAGGGATCTGAGATAGTATTACTGGTGGGTTGGTATGAAGACAAAAATAGTAGATTATGTTGCTAAGTGTCTGATATGCCAACGGATTAAGGCAGAAAACCAGGTACCCGCAGGGTTGTTGAGTCCTTTGTAGCTTCCAGAGTGGAAGTGGGACCGTATTACGATGGATTTTGTTACAGGGTTGCCAATGACGCAGGCTAAGTATGATTCGGTATGGGTAATAGTGGACAGACTGACGAAGATAGCTCACTTCTTACCTGTGTGGATGGATTACAGTCTAGAATGACTGGCTAGCCTGTATATAGCAGAGATTGTCAGATTGCATGGAGTTCCGACTTCGATTGTATCTGACAGAGATCCGAGGTTCAAGTCAAGATTTTGGAGTACATTTCAGAAAGCTTTAGGTACTAAGGTTCAGTTTAGTACATCGTTTCATCCCCAGACTGACGGACAGTCAGAGCGCGTAATACAGATCCTCAAGGATATGTTGAGAGCATGTGTTATGGAATGGGAAGGTAGTTGGGATTGCTACATTCCATTGATAGAGTTTGCCTACAACAACAGTTATCAGATGAGTATTCAGATGGCACCGTATGAGGCATTGTATGGACGATGATGTCATACGCCATTACATTGGGATGAGGTAGGTGAACGATGATTAATAGGTCTCGAGTTAGTACAACAGGCAGAGGATCAGGTACACTTGATTAAGAGTTGCTTGAAAGCTGCTTCCGATCGCAGTAAGTCGTATGTGGATCTGAAACGATGAAATATAGAGTACAGTGTCGGAGATAAGGTATTTTTAAAGGTGTCTCCGTGGAAGAAGATCATGAGATTTGGTCAGAAAGGTAAGCTAAGTCCGAGGTTCATTGGTCCATACGAGGTTCTCGAAAGAATTGGACCGTTAGCCTATCGGTTAGGGTTATCGCCTGAGTTGGATAGGATCCACAATGTCTTTCATGTATCGATATTGAGGAGATACAGGTCAGATCCTTCACATGTCATTCAAGTTGAGACGATTGAGGTACAGCCAGATTTGACGTACAGTGAGGAGCCAGTACAGATTTTAGCCCGAGAAACCAAGCAGTTAAGGAATAAACAGATACCGTTGGTCAAAGTGTTATGGAACCATCATGCCGGGCAGGATGCGACTTGGGAACGTGAGGCAGCGATGAGAGAACAATATCCCCACCTATTTCAGAGTAAGTTTAGATGGAATTTCGAGGATGAAATTTCTTTTTAGGAGGGGAGAGTTGTTACACCCACATTAGAGACCCTAGGAGTTATACGTATATACGTAGTGTCTAGGGCTATATGTGAATGTGTATATGTGAATGTATACATATGTGTTAAGGAATGCTTGTATTGTATGATGTATGTTATGTGTATATGTGCTATGAATGAATGTATTATGAGGATATGTGTATTTGCTTTATGTGGTTGATTGTGTGATGTCACCTTATTGGGAAGCATGTCTTCTCGGTTGGATGAGGGACGACTTGTGTATGTGATTGGGCATGTGTTATGTTAGGATTAGCCCTTATGCTGGTATAGGGGCAGATGTCGGAGTGGAGCGACGACATCTGCCCATCAGGGGGAAATTTGTGAGTTATGGGTCGGGGGTACGGGGGCAGAGCCCCCGCGGTACGGTAAAAGGGTGTTTTGGAAGTGTGTTTAGGATTGGTTAAGTATTGGGACAGGTTCCGGGCGAGTTAGGCATGCCAATAGGCATGTATTGCATTTTTGGGGAGTGGTACGGGCGTACGAATAGGCCATACGGTCGTACGAGTCAGGGGAATACAAGGATTTTAGGGCCTGGAGGACGTACGGGCGTACCAGATAGTGGTACGGTTGTACCGTTGCTCGCAGGAAATCAGATTGCTCGCAGGAATCAGAGGGACAGTACCCGTACGGGCGTACCAAAAGGTGGTATGGCAGTACAACAACTCGCAGGTTTTTGAGTTTATCAGGGTTTTGGGATCGGTACGGGCGTACCAATTCCGTACAGCCGTACGCGACGCATAATTTGACTATTAAGGCAGAAAAACTGACGATTTTCATGAGGTTTAATCCTTTGTTCCCTTAAGCTTCAACCCCTAAACCCTACCAAAACTCCTCTTTAAGGATTCTAAACGTCGCTAGCGTCCGAGAACGCGAGATAGAAGTTGATTAAGAGTAAGGACAGGATCATTGACCATAGCTAGAGGTTGCTTGCGTTTGAGGTTAGTGCTAGTTTTATGTGTTAAGCCACTTACGACTTGTTTCTAATTGCCATAGGACGTAAACTATGTCTAGGCTTATGGTTTTGATAGGAATGCTATCTTTTTACCATGATATGTGATGGATTTTGATTGTGATGCTTGGAACGTTATGATTTCCTTGCCGTATGCTATGTTTAATGCCCCAATTGTTTAGTTCGAGGGGTAAATGAATGAATGATATGATCATTTGCATTATGATGATGGATGAATGGAGAAAGAGTGAAAAGAAAATGAGAAATGAGGGCAGAGCTCAGTTCTGGGCACACTGGATCAAAATGAATGGAATTCCTACGAGAATTATGATATAAATATTCTCCTGAGACGGGAGATGGATTTAGAGTGCAGGGCACTCAGATAAATGGCCGCCTACGGGCGATGAGTACCGGTACCTATCGGGATCCAGTGTGTGCGAAAGGAATGTGCACAATTCAGGAAAACAAGAGCGAATAAGGGTGAATGATAGAATCATCGGCATTTGCATTGCATATGATGTTTATGATGGATTGTTATATGTTTAATGATTGATTATATATGTTTCTAGCACCACTGAGTTTATCTCAACGTTTGTCATTTGATGAACGTAGGTTCAGAGCCCACGGGAGATCATTCGGGAAAGGATTAAAGGTCGTCAGCAGAGACAGATTGATCTCTACTCGGTACGGGACTCCTGAGGCATACTCCGGCTTTCTTTTTGGTTGTGTAGCTAGGGTGTGGCAGTAGTGATTTTGTATTGTATAGTTATGTACTTTTGTATAGCTTTTGTTGGTGTATTGTATGCACTCATGTTATGTATATCGGGTTTTAGATTAATGAAATACGGATGCCTGTTTCTATTAATGGTTATGTTTAATATGAGTGCATGTATGGTAATGATCCCGGGTACGTTAGTACATCACGTTGTTTCCATCGCTTAACCACCATTAGGCTTAGAGTGTGTCCCCATACGACGTCTTCACGAGGTATCCCTGGCGGTGCAGGCACTGGTCTTCTTCTCGGGGCCGCTGTCTGTGTCGCGGGAGCATGTCCTCCTGGGTATGGGCTGGGTGTGACATTAAATTTCTTCCGTTGCTTAATTAACTACACAAACCAACACACCTGACTCTCATTCACTAGACCCAACCATTAAATGATCTTGCTCTCTTTAAATGGCTTTAGAGATTATAGAGGATTTTAACTAATTCGTATATGCAATATAAAAGGAAGTTGAATAAGAGATTAGATTATTATTACCATAGTTATTTTTCTCAATGGTTGTAGTGGTGGTGGTGCTTTTGTAGGAGAGTTAGGTGAGTATTCTTCTATTCTTTATTTGGCCTTTGAAAGGACCTTAATGTGTCGACTTGAAGTGTAGGTGTATGTATTATTTGTTTTTTTGGATTTTCCATGACCAAGGTTATACATTACAAATGGTATGCTTGATAAAGAATTTGGTTCCCTTATCTTCTAATGAACTAAGTCTCTTGGTTATCCGTTAGGTCCTACCTTATTAAAGCCTTGGCCATATTTTATGGATGACTATGACTACTTTACAATTGTAATAAAGGAGGAAAATGAATGAATGCTTGGGCTTCCAAGGCCATTCCTCTTAATGGTTATGGTGGTGGTTGTGCTTCTGCTAGAAAGTCAAGCTTGTCAAATATTCTTCTAATAAAATCGAATTGATTAGGAATGAAGCCATTGTGACCACTTAAGGAGGAAGAGGGAAAGGGAAAAGATAATAGTAAAAAGAGATTTTTGGTTGAAAGATTAGAGATTGGATTTAGAATGTCTTCTTGTGATTAAATTTCCCCTCAATTAGGTTTTTGTTATGTTTTTTTCATCGAAGAAATGTTTAAAGATTGAAGTAAGGATGGGAAGATGAACTTTGTAAACATTAGGGTTTTGGATTTTCAATAATCCCAAAATTACATTATTTATTATGTATTTATTTACGAGTAAGGAAATGACTTCTCTATCTCTTTGTTTCCTTCTTTTTTGTTTGTTTTATTTTTAAGATTTAATTCAAAATAATTGTAATGTTATTTTTAACCAAACTTTCCTCTTAAAATATTTTATTAAAAAATAAACTCAACAAATAAATAAATAACTAAAATAAGAATGGATTATTTCCCTTATCAATCTTTATCTTATCTCTTTAAAATCTTTTACTTAAAAAATAAAAATCAATATGATATATATATGTATGTATGTATGTATGTATGTATGTATGTATGTATGAAAAAGAGAATAAAATATATGAAGTTATATAAAATCTATATTGTAATAAAAATATTATAATAAAAATAATTAAATTAAATTTAAAATTTAAAATTTAACTTATATCTTGTAAAATCTTTTAAAATATAAATAAAGAATTATAATCTATCTCCCTTACTAAATTAAAAATTTTAAAATTAAATAATGCAAAATAAAGATAATTCAATGAATTCAAATATGAAGTAACTCATATTTTGAATAAAATAGGATATCAAAATCTTCAATGATAATAAATTAAGATCTTCATCTAATTTTCTTTCCAAAATAAAATTTATAAAAAAATATAAAATAAAAATTTTAATATTAAATAACTCATATTTTGAATAAAATATTATATCCTAATCTTAAATAATAACCAATTAAGATTCTAATCTATTTAATTTATAAAATAAAATTTATAAAAAATAAATTAAAATATGAATTAAATTGAAATTTCTAATTTTATTTCATTATACTATTTAAAATCTCAAGCAAAATGACAATAACATAATTTATCAAGAATTAGAGAAAGTCAAAAGGAAGAACACAAGATTTATAATGGTTCAGCTAATAAATGTTCATATCAACTTCCTCAAGCAACTTACTTGAGTTTCCATTAATCAATTTAATAAAGATTACAAACTTGATTCTTTAATCAAGAACCAAATCCTAAGATTTTCCTAAGGCTCATACTAAAACTATTACAAAGTGTTTTTCCAAAGCTCACACATAGTCTTTACTCACTCTCAATTCCTTCTTATTTCTCAAAAGATAACCCAAGAGAAAAAAATAAGAATTGAAAATCCAAAAATCCTTTATAAGGGATTTACACATTAAAAATACAATAAACATAAAATTCAACCATTTATAAGCTTAAGGAAGAAAATAGAAGTAATTGATGATCAAAGATTATTTTCTTATCTTCAATAAGGTTAATCCACATCACTATAAGATTTTCCTAGCTAAAATGATCTTTAGGACTACATTAAATGCATTTTGAGCTGTTATACAATGTTTTAGAAGATTATAGAAAAATCTATCTGCAGACTATGTACAATTATATGCATAAGTGTACTACTACTTAAAAAAATTGGGTAATTAAGGATCATACAACTATACGCCCAAGTTGTACAGTCATACCATTGCATTTTATCCAAAAACTGAAACTTCATTTTTTGACTTTTCTTAAGCCATGACATGTCTCAAACACTATAAATCAAATTTAATATTTAAAAACACTTTATTAATAATATAAAAATGGTTTGTTAATATTAAAATCAAAATCAAGGACCCTTACAATCCAATAATCTCCCTCTTTTTGATATTGACAAACGTTAAATGACTTTCATGAAAATTAGCTCACTCTAACTAATTTCAAACCTTGCAACTTATACTACCCCTTAACTATGCATTACTTACAACGCAAGAGGAGTAATTAATGATCTTAATTTTGATTAAGCATAGTTAACAACACTAAAAAATACAAAATTTCTCTCATGAAAATTTCAACAACACCATCAAAACACATATTCAAAATGCATTAAAAGGTCATTTTACCATACATCTCCCTCTTTGGCTACATCAAAAGAAAATAAGTCAAACTCATTTCATTAAAGTATGTGAAATATATGACACCAATTAAAATTTAAATATATATCTTGATGCACGCTAATCCATATATGAAGGTGTTTTTAAAAATAATGCCCCAAGTCCAATTTCAAACATTTGAGCAAAATAAAAGCCAAGTTCAAAACATAATCAATACTAAACATATTAAAACAATCAACAACAACCAATTTTAACAACCATAATTAAGTAAAAATACAAACAACTCATATCATAATTATCAATCATAACATATTGCATAAAACTCAAAAACTCCCCTTATGAAATTATATAGCCTCAATCCTTCATTCTTCATTCTACCAATGCAAAGAGGCTTTCTTTTATCTTGTTACTTGAAAATCCATCCAATTCTTTCTTATGAACTTCAAGGAAACCTATAAAATAGCTTCATCTCACTTTTGGTATAAAATATATTTGGATCCATAGGGGTTAGCTTCATATAAATCATTTGAAATAAATAACAAATGACTTAATCTTATAAGAAATTTATACTTTGAGTGGCCAAACTTGCCATAATAATGATAATAACTACGGAAGGATTTAGACTTCCAATTTCTTAGTCTATAAGAGTGAAATTTTCTTTGTTCATTTTTCATTTCATTTTCAACTGTAGCTTTTGAATTCAAACTCACCTTTTTAGGCTTTGCATTAAAATGCCTTGCCCCATAATTACAATTCTTATACAATTTGCTTCTAATTAAGGTCTTAGACCTTAGCATTAGAGTTTTAAACTCTTTTACTCTCATTTCTCTTAGCAACCTCCTTTGTATGAATAACTTTGAGAAATTTAGGACTTTTCAATGAAGAATGGGCAATTTGGCTATAACTACTACCTTCCTTATCAAATTTAAGAGTTTGACATTTAAGAATATTATTAATTTTAATGTCATCTATTTCAAAATTTGAAAGGTTAACTTTTAAAAGCTTATTTTCGCTTTTCAAATTTGAAAGGTTAACTTTTAAAAGCTTATTTTCATTTTCCTTGTTCAAGAGCTCATTTGATATTGAAGTCTTTGAAACTTTTCAATTGAGTTTTCAAAATCCTTTTTTGGAAGATGTGAGAGTATCCACTTCCATTTTCAAATAACTAATCTCAATTGTTAAAGTTAAATTTTTAAATTTAAAAAGTTTATTTTCCTTAGCCAATTTTATTTGGTAAGGAGTATCTCTAAGATACTCACCTTATTATCGAGCTTAAAATCAAAAGATTGGTTAGAAGTGCTTCCCTCATTATGAATTTCCTCATCCTCCATTGACATGAAGCAAAGACTTACAACATGCTCTCTATCCATGCTTTCATTGCTTGACTTACTCTCATCATCCTAAGTAGCTTTGAATGCTTTCTTCTTGGATAGCTTTGATGGTCTCTTCAACTTAGGACATTCACTTTTCATATGCCCCAAATTATTGCACTTATAGAAAATGATTTGATTCTTCTTATTATAATCACTTTTTACTTCAAATGGTCTCTTAGAATTGCCCTTAAGCATCTTCTTCTTCAATACAAGTTTTCTTAATCTTTTAATAAGAAGAGTAATTTCTTTATCCATATCTTCTTCACTTAAGGATTCGCCATTCTTGCTTGCTTGCTTGATGACTTTGAGAGCTAATCCTCTTCTTTTGCCTTCTTTACTCCCTTGCTTCAAGATGATCTTATGAGAGTGGAGCTATCCTAGAAGAACATCAGTACAAAGCATAGATAAATCATTTGTCTTCTTAATTGAAGTCATTATAGCCTCCCAATCCTTCTTAGGAAGCACTTTCATGATTTTATTATTGATGTCTCTCTTGTATAAATCTTACCAAGTTTCATTACACCATTTGTGATCACTATAAACCTATTATACATTTTTGATATGGTCTAATTTTTCCTTATAGTGAACAACTCATATTCATGTGTTAAGAGTTAAAGCTTTTTGGTCTTCACTTAATTGGTACCTTTATGATATGTCTCCAAAGCATCTTAAATATGTTTAGCGATATTGTAATAGGAGACCTTTTTTTTGTTTCTACCATTATCCTTCTTTTCTTCTTTGTTGCAATTACTCTTGGGCTTCAATATGGTAACACCTTCAATTGAAGTTGATGAAATAATATAATCTTCAATAATCATATCATATTAATTGATTCCATCACTATTTAAAAATACTACCATTCGATGCTTCCAATATGAATAATCAAGAATATCAAAAAATGAGAATTTAATTTATGATTGACTCTCTACAATTGTATTATCATTGATCTTAACTCTAAGAATATGAATTCTTGAAAGATATAGCCTAAGCTTTGATACTAATTGAAATCCCTAAGTAAAATGGTAGTAATACAATTTATCAAGAATTAGAGAGAGTCAAAAAGAAGAACACAAGATTTATAGTGGTTTGGCTAACAAATGCTTACATCCACTTTCTCAAGCAACCTACTTGAGTTTCCATTAATCAATTCAATAAAGATTACAAATCTGGTTCTTCAATCAATAACCAAACCTTAGTATTTTCTCAAGGTTCATACTAAAACCCTTATAAAGTGTTTTCCTAAGGCTCACAGATAACCTTTACTCAATCTTAATCTCTTCTCATCTCTTAAAATATAACCCAACAGAAAAATAAGAATTGAAAATCCAAAAATCCTTTACTAGGGGATTTATACATCAAAAAGATAATAAACATAAAATTTAATCATTTATGAGCTGAAGGAAGAAATTAAAAGTAATTGATGATCAAAGATTATATTCTTACCTTTAATAAGCTTAGTTCACATCAATACAAGGTTTTACTAGCTCAAATGGTCATTGAGAATGCATTTAATGCATTTAGAACCATTATATAACATTTAAAAATTATAGAAAAAGTTATATATAGAATACGTATATTTGTACCAATAGGTGGTACATCCATACCATTGCTTAAACCAGTTGGATAGTTAAGGATTATACAATTGTACACCCCAATGATATGATCATACCACTACATTATACCAAAAATGAAACTTCAAGTTTTTGCTCTTCTTAAGCCATGACATGTCCCAAACATCACTAATTATACCAAAAATGAAATTTAAAATTTAAAAATACTTTATTAACAATATAAACATAGCTTGTTAACATTAAAATCAAGATCAACGACTCCTAAGGTCAAAAAATAGTTATTATCTATCATAGTTTTAATTTTTATATATGCTTAAATATGAAAAAACCATAATTGAATTTAAATAATTACTTTTTATTAAAAATTAAAAATTATTTTAATATTATAATTATCTATTTTTATTATATAAATAAAGTAAAAGATGATGAAAAGATAGTATTGGACCTTGAAGTCATTAACTTTGATTTTAATATTAATAAATCATATTTTTATTATTGATAACGTGTTGTAAGTATTTTAGACCAAAGACATTAAGTTTGCTTATATTTATTAGGATGTGCAGCAGTCCCCCTTATAAACCTAAAACCTTGCTTGTATCTTTCCGATGTGGGATATTTTTATCCCCATGACATTCTCCCCCACCCAATCCTATGATGCCCTCGTTACAGATGGGGCCCCCTGTTACCTTACATTGGGCGCTTGGCGAGACATCAGAGTTAGATCCAGGTAGGCTCTGATACCATTTATCACAGGCGAAGTCATTACCCTCTTCCCAAAAGACATGCCTGTTAGGATGTGCAACCCTCCCCCTTATAAACTCAAGACCTTGCCTGTATCTTTCTGATGTGGGATAATTTTATCCCCATGATATTCTGCACTCAATTATCAGACACCAAGTGATGTGGTACCCCATATCGGTATATGAGATTCTTCTTTATAAACTTGGAAACTTGCTTTGCCCCCAGTTTACTGTAGTATTCTACCTTCACCCACTTAGAGAAATAGTCAATAGCCACCAATATGTATCGATGCCCATTAGAAATATTACGGTGGATCTCACCTATGATATCAATCCCTCAAGCTGAGAAAGGCCATATCGTATGTCAAAATATGCAATTCAATTGACAGTATGTGACTCAGATCTTCATGAATCTGGAACTCATGACATCATCATATAAACTGTACATAATTTGTTTCCATGGTAAGCTAAAAATACCCCTGACGTAAGATTTTTCCATACAAAGTGAATATATTCATATGGGATACGCATACACCAGTGTGTACTGTTTGCATAACTGATTTGATCTCCTTCCCTAATATGCATCAAAGTTGTAAACCATTGATTATTCTTCTATAGAGAACACCCTGATGTTAAGTAAAGTTGGCTGCTAGCCTCTGCAAAGCTAGCTTGTTAGTCTTATTCGTTTCTTCTAGATAAGCATCGGTTCTTAGAAAATTCATGATATAAGCATACCATGGAGTCTCACCTTATTGGTTTAGCACCATAACCCGTTCTCCCTCATAGCAAGGAATTCTTGAATGCTTAATGAACACAAGCTGAACTTGGTACTTCAGTCACTTACATACTGAGACTAGTGTGGCCAAGATATTAGCCATTTAATTCTCATTACATGGAGTGTGAATAAATTGACATAAGCTGAAATTATAAATCATGAGCTTCATGTATTTAGCATAAGGCTTGAGCATTTCTTCTCTAACATCCCACTCAGCCATGGACTAGTGAATGATAACCATCGAATCACCAAATACCTCTACATCTTGGGCACCAATCATCAGGAGTGCTTCAAGCTCGAATAGACATGATTTGTACTTAGCATAAATCTTATGTCTGTTCCTCTTTTATTAACTACATCGTCAAAGTACAACTGCTATTTTTGGACATCAACTACCCCCCAAAGTGCTCATTTAAGAAGTCCAGTTTAAAGGTTTCAGAGTCATCCATTAGCCTAGATGCTAAGAATTCAGCAATTGCTCTGCCTTTGATCACCTTCTTAGTGATGTACTGCACATCAAACTCTAATAACAAGATTAGCCACTTAGAAAGCTTCCCAACACACTAAGGAGCTTCATACAAGTATTTCATAGGATTGACCTTTGAGATCAACTGAACTTGGTATGATTGGAAGTAGTGTTTGAGCTTCTTAGTGACCTATACCATATCCATGCATAACTTCTCAACAATGTTGTATTTGCATTCTGTTGGCAATAGTTTCTTACTCAAGTAGTAAACAACATGCTCAACTCTTGCTTCATTCTTTTGAGTCATCATAGCACCTATTGATTCCTTATTCAAGGCTAGATAGAGCAACAATAGTTTTCCTAGTTGAGGCAGCTATAAAATCAATGGGTTAGAGAGATAATGTGTCACACCCACGTGAGTGATGAGTTGGGTATACATATAGGGTCATGTATGCATATGTGTTTTGCTATATGATGCTGTATTACTTATGGTATGTGTGATGCTTGATATATGTATGTTGAATGTGTTTGTGTATATTTACTGTGATTGTGTATAGTGATGCTATCACCTTGTTGGGAAGTATGTCTTCTTGGTTGAATAAGGAATAGTTATTATGTATGTTTAATTATTTTGGAAGTGTTTTAGGTTTAGTATATGGTTTTGTGCATAGGTACCTTGACGTTATGGATTCAAATGGCACATATCTTGGTGTCTAGATAGTGGTACAGATGTATGGATTACGTACGGGTGTACCAGGCATGAGGAATGGGTAGTATTGGGTTTTTGGAAATGGTACGGGCACACCAATAATCTGTACGGCCGTATCATTGCTCACAAGAAAATTGGTTTGCCAGGAAGGTTGGGGTGGTACGGGCATGCTAAATGGGGGTACGGGCGTACCACTACTCGCAGGAAATCAGAGCATCAGGACTTTTAGTTGGTATGGGTGTACATAATTTGGTACGGTTGTATGCGACTTAAAAGTGACTTTTTAAAAGGATAAACTTGGACTTTTCTTTGACTTTTCCTATTCAAAACCCTTCTAAACTCTTCTAAACCCTTCCATACTTAATATAACAGTAGAAGCTAGTTTCCTTTGCTATTTTTACGGTATGAGAGCTTGTAGCAACGAGTTTAGTGATTGGTCTATGAACTACGTTCTAGAAGGAGCTTATCCCAGGTTTGTGCTAGTTAGTGCTACTTAGTGGTAATTACTTTATTTGCTTTTTCTCTTGCTTCTAGGCTAAGTATGGCTAAGAAACTGATGCTTGGGGATCAATTTCCATATGTTGATTATGTGTTTATGATATGAGCTTGATGATTGCTTAAAAAGGCATCCCCTATTTGTTATGTTACGTGATAACTTAGCATTGATGCATCTACATGAAATGAGGGAGCCTGGATAAAAGAAAGATAGGGTTCCATAATGGAATCATATATAGTACAGTGCCCTCCTATGGGAGTTGAGTCTTGAGACATACAGTTTAAAAGATAAGGGGGTTAAAGACCCGGATAGTGAATGCCCTCCTTCGGGAGTTGAGTACCAGTACATACAGGGACCCAACATGGTAGAGCGTTTTGCATAATGATGGGAAAACACAGGAGTGTGTGAGTATAAAAAGGAATGAGGGAGATAAAAAGAGAGAATATTTGGCATGCCATTGCATCTTTGTGTGTAAATGCCTGATGGACATGTGGTTTGACTATGTGTTGTTTATATGTTATGATATTAGCACCACTGAGTCTTTGACTCAGCATTTATCAATTGATAGATGCAGGTTCTGAGCCTACAGTTGAGGGTCCTGTGAGAGTAGCACATCCCGGACGCGGGAATGCTGCACGCTGTTCGGCGTGAGATGCCGTGGTGCTTGCTCTCGCTAATATAGACCCCTGAGTTACTACAGGAACTAGACAGATCGCGTCGAGTAAGTGATGTGGAGTCACCATCCGGCTTATCTAGCCAACTCAATTGAGCAACTAAACAAGCCAGGAAAATATAAACCCGAGCCTTCCTGCTGGGGAAAGCAGCCCGAATTTCTTCAGAGATTGGGTTCGGCATTTCGATTTTATTTGTATTCCGTATTATCATCT
>CANYBF011043294.1:0-10070 GCA_948192965.1 Dalechampia spathulata | reverse complement strand
CATGTTCATATGCGGAGTGTAATGGGACATATGCGATCGCACATCCTCCCAAAAGTGCTAAATGGAACCCTAAACGGGCCTAGCCCGGTCCGAGAGGACCCAGGACGGTCCGAAAGAACCCTAAATGGCCCAGAATCAACTTGGAATCGATCCGAACCAAGGTCGGTCCAAAATTAGGGTGCGACAGGATGGAAGTTTTCTTGGACAGTGATGAAATTGAATTGTTCGACTTGATGGTCAATAAGTTCTTACCTCCAAAAACTATAATTGATGGTGTTGTTTCTCTTAAAGCTAGAGAAGATTGGACCAGGGAGGAATTGAAAGCAAACTTTTGGAATAAAAAGCCGATGAACATACTGTATTGTGTTATAAGTCATGAGGAATATGGTCGAGTATCACATTGTATCATGGCAAAGCAAATATGGATTACTTTGGAGACTCATCATGAAGGAACTAATCAAGTTCGAAACAAGAAAATCCAACTGTTGACATATCAATATGAGCTGTTCACAATGAAGGCAAATGAGCCAATTTTTGAAATGTACAACCAACTCATGGTGATTACCAATGGCCTAATGAAGCTTGGCAAGATGTATCAAAGAGAAGACATCAACAATAAAATCTTACTGGTGCTGCCTAAGAAGGATTAGGAGGCTAGAGTGACATCTATTGAAGAAGTAAATGACTTATCAATTTTTTCAACTGATGTACTTCTAGGGAAACTCCTTACACATGAGATTACATTAAAATAAGGACTTAGGGAAGATAAGCGGAGAGAGATTGCACTTAAGGCTTTGAAAGAAGAAGATGCCTCTTCCACAAGTGAAGGGGAGATCAATGATGAAGTAGCCCTCCTTTCCAAACGTATCATGAATTTTCTTATGAAGAAGAAGAAGCTTGAAAAGGATAGCAAGAAGCCATTTGAGCAAAGAAGGGACTTCAACCGAAGGGATAATTTTTGAATGAATCAAGATGTTTGCTATGAATGCAATAAGCCGGGACACATGAGGAATGAATTCCCTCGCCTTAACAAACCATCCAATCCTTTTAAAAATAAGGCATTGAAGGCTACGTGGGATGATGATAGTGAATCAAATGAGGAAGTATCCGGTGATGAAGGAGCAACCAATCTTTGCTTCATGGAATTCTTGGATGATGAAGAAAATGATGAGGTAACCACATCATCTTAATCTTATTATAGTAATGATGAACTTGATGATGGTGAATGTGGTGCATTAGAAGAACTTTTAGGAAAGTATGAAAACTTAGCTAAGAAGCATCAATTACTTAAAGGTAAGTTTGCATCCATTTTAAAAGAGAAGACCGTTTTACAAACTGAATTTGATTCTTGTAAAATAAAACTTGAAGGCCTTGAAAAGGAAAATAAGATTTTAAAGGATGAAAATGCTAAGATCTTGAAACAAAGGGATTTGTTGAAAGACAACCTTTCTAGATTTGAACAAGGTGGTGTTAAAATCGATTCTATTTTAAAATACCAAAAACTTAGTGGTAATAAAGAGGGTATTGGATTTAATCAAAACTCCTCCTACACCCTTAAAAGCACAGTTTTTGTTAAAGCTTCTACTTCAACCCAAAAACCAAAGGATGTTAAAAAGAAAAATGCTAATTCCAAAGCACACAAAATACATGCTAATAAGGTACATCATTATGTATGTTCATGCAATCATAATCATTCTCATGTGTCCAAAAGGAAATATGTGCATAATCATTCTAGATTTAGGAATGTCATATGTCATTATTGTAATAGAAAGGGGCATACAAGTAATAGATATTTCATTAAGAAGATGCATTGGAATGATAATATAAATGTTTCTAACCCCTAAGGACCCAAATACATTTGGGTACCTAAAAAGAAGTAAATGCATTTGTGTTTAATAGGTATACTTAAGATCCAAGATTAGTTCAAACAAATGGTATCTTGATAGTGGATGCTCAAGGCATATGACCAGTAATGCAAGCCTCTTCTCCAATCTTGAAGAATATGAGGGAGGTAATATCACTTTTGGAGACAATGCCAAATGTAAAGTTATTGGAATTGGTAAGTTCGGTAAGGATTCTAACTTTTCTATTAGCAAAGTTTTGTTAGTAGAAGGATTAAAACATAACTTACTTAGCATTAGTCAATTGTATGATAATGGTTTTAAAGTTGTTTTTAATCCTAAAGGTTGTTTTGTTTATAGGATTATTGATGATAAGCTAGTCTTTCAAGGAGATAGAATAGAAAATATTTACATGATTGATTTAGATTCTATTCTTAAAAAAAATGTGAAGTGTCTTGTTTTTATAAGTGAGGACTCATGGCTTTAGCATAGAAGGCTTGGACATGCTAGCTTTAAAAGCATTGGCAATCTTGGGAAGAATGAACATGTGGTAGGACTTCTAAGGATCAAATTTGCAAAGGACAAGGTGTGTGAAGCTTGCTAAATTGGAAAATAGGTAAAATCCTCATTTAAGGTGAAAAATAAGGTAACTTCTTCTAAACCCCTTTAATTGTTGCATATGAATTTGTTTGGACCAACTAGAGTAGCTAGTTTAGGTGGTATGCATTATGCACTTGTTATTGTTGATGATTACTTGAGATTTACTTAGATTTCATTCTTAGCTCATAAAGATGATCCATTTAATGCTTTTCAAAGTGTAACAAAAAGAATGCAAAATGAAAAAGGTTATTATATTTCTTCAATAAGAATTGATCATGCAAAAGAATTTCAAAATGAAAGTTTTAAATCATTTTGTGAATTGCATAGTATTCATAATTTCTCATCTCCTAGAACGCCTCAATAAAATAGGTAGTTAAAAGAAAAAATTGAACTCTTTATGACATGGCACAAACAATGCTTAATGAGTATCAACTACCATCCTACTTTTGGACCGAAGTGGTCAATACCGCTTGTTATGTCATAAATCGAGTTCATTTAAGACCAATTTTAAATAAAACTCCTTATGAGCTATGGAATGGTAGAAAACCAAGAATTTTGTATCTTAGAGTATTTGGATGCAAGTGCTACATTTTAAACACCAAGGATAACCTTGGAAAATTTTATTTCAAAACTAATGAAGGTTTATTCTTAGGGTATATAACATCTAGTAAACCATACAGGGTGTTTAACAAACATTCTTTGATTGCAAAGGAATCTATACATGTTGTTTTTGATGAAACTAACTCCCCTAGTCCAAGAAAGGACATTTTTGATGATGATGTAGGAATTCTATTAAAAATAAAGTGAAGAATAAGAGCATTAACAAGAAGCTACACCTAAAGATATTGACAAGGAAGAAGTAAATGATCTTCCTCCTCACCTAGCTGTAACTCAAATTAAGCATGATCTTCCAAAGGAGTGGAACTTCCCAAAAGGACATTCAAAGGAGCAAATCATAAGTGAAACATCAAAAGGGGTAATAACTTATTCTAAATTTAAAGATATCTATAACAACCTTGCTTTCATTTCTCAGATTGAACCTAATAATGTGAATGAAGCCTTAGATGATGAAAGTTGGGTGTTAGCTATGCAAGATGAACTAAATCAGTTTAATAGAAATAATGTATAGACCTTAGTACCTAAGCCTAGAGATGCATCTATTATAGGAACTAGGTGGGTGTTTAAGAATAAGCTTGATGAAAGTGGTATCATAATTATGAATAAAGCTAGGTTAGTATCACAAGCTATTGTCAAGAGGAAAGTATAGATTTTGATGAAAATTTTGCACCTGTAGCTAGATTAGGGGCTATTAGAATGTTATTGGCATATACATCTCACATGAACTTTAAACTTTTTTAAATAGATGTGAAAAATGCATTTTTAAATAATTTTATAAATGAAGAAGTCTATGTTGCACAACCCCCCGGTTTTGAGGATTTTGAATTTTTAAATCATGTTTTCAAACTTACCAAAGCTTTTTACGACCTTAAACAAGCCCCTAGAGCTTAGTATGACAGGTTGAGTAGTTTTCTCATTGATCATGGTTTTGAAAAAGGCAAGGCAGACACAACACTTTTCATTAAGCATTATAAACATGATATCTTTCTTGTTCAAATATATGTAGATGATATCATATTTAGTGCTACTAATGAAAAATTATGTAAGGAGTTCTCTGAGTGTATGCAGGGAGAATTCAAGATGAGCATGATGGGAGAATTGAAGTATTTCTTAGGACTTCAAGTCAAGCAATGTGAAGATGAGATCTTCATCAACTAAATCAAGTACACACAAGAAATGCTAAAGAAGTTTGGACTAGAAGATGCAAAGGCTAGTAAAACACCAATGAGCATGACTACAAAACTTTCATTTGATGAAAGCGGTAAGCATGTTGATTAAAAGAAGTATAGAGGTATGATAGGTAGCTTGCTTTACCTAACTACTTCTAGACCAAATATTATGTTTGCTGCATGTATGTGTGCAAGATTTTAGTCATCTCCTAAGGAATCACATTTATGTGCTGTGAAATGTATCTTTAAATACTTGATTAGTACAATGCATTATGGCTTGTGGTATGCTAAGAATGACTCTTTTGACTTGACTACTTATTTTGATGTTGACTTTGCTAAAAATATGTTAGATAGGAAGAGTACCTCTGATACTTGTCATTTCTTAGGGAATTGTTTGGTTTCTTGGTTTAGTAAGAAACATAATTGTGTGTCTCTATCTATTATTGAATCTGAATATATATCCACAAGTTGTTGTTGTGCTCAAGTACTTTGGATTCAATAACAATTAAGGGATTACAATCTTTGTATTTCTTGCACCTCCATCAAATGTGACAATACTAATGCCATAAATTTATCTAGGAATCCAATTCAGTATTCTAGAACTAAGCACATAGATATCATGTATCATTTTTTTATGATAATGTGCAAAAAGGGAAGGTTGTATTAGAATTCATTGATATAACTCACCGATTGGCAGATATTTTTATAAAACCCCTAAGTGAAGATCGTTTAAACTTCATCAAACATGAATTAGGAATGATTGATGGATCATTTTAAAAATAGGTGTGATTGGTGGACTTGAGAAATTTCAAGAAAAATCAGAAAACTCTTCAAAGTTTTCTGTTTTTCAGCCCTCATACGGCCGTACCACATCTTGGTACGCCTGTACGCATCTCAAAGGTATTTTTCCTCAAAATATGGTATGGCTATACTATTTTTGTATGCCCGTATGCCTTTCTGACTGTAAAACTCAGAATTTTTGGCTAAGAGCTCTCGTATGACCATACGTCTTACCTGTACGCCTGTACACGATAGTGAATTTTCATGCATTTTTTAGCCGTACGACCGTACGCCTAGGTGGTTCGCCCATACGCAATCTGAAAAACCATTTTAAAAGTGATTTTTCAATTACCGCCGGTTACCGGATTCTGATTTTTTCTGATTTCTCTCTTAAATCTCCATCAAATTCACTCAAATTAGTCCCAAAACACTCCAAATTTATTTGCCTACTGCTCCTTTCATCTATTTCGGTTTGATTTCTTCATAATCCTCTATTTTAATTTTGAGTTTTTTACTATTTTATTTCATTTTTCTTTATTATTTTTTGCTCAATTTAGGCTATTTTAGCTTTAGGTTCTTTAGAGATAGTTGCTTAGGATTGTGTTGTGGTGATTTGTATCAAATTATATTGATTTCCATGCAGGCACCATTTTTTGCATTTTCAAAAATTAACTAAAATTCTGTCAAATTTTTGAAAAAATTCTATTTTTCATTAATCATATGTTTTGCACTATTTTTACTTATGTCTGCTCCTGAGTCTTGTGGTGGCTCTTTGTCTCAAGGACATCGAGTCAAATGCACAGTTCATCAAGGCTCTGGCCCTTGCAGTGGTGCTACCCCTGCTTTTATCGTTAGGACTTCCATTTTAAGTGAGAAAGTCTTCTTTCACTCTCGTTTTGCATGTTGCTCCACTCTCTTGCAGACAGGACTAGAGGACGATGTTCTACACTATTTGACTAACGTTAGTTGGTCAAATTTTGCCTTCTTACCTAATTACTACATTCAGTTTATAGCTCTAAAGTTTGTACAGACATTCTCTCTGTCTACTTCTTTTTCTTATACCTTCGGACTCTTTTGAAGGCCCTATTCTCTTTCCCCTGTAGAGTTTGATGAGATTTTTGGTTTTCATACTGATGGAATTGCTAATACCAGATCTGTGGTTTTTTATTGCAATGACTTCTAGAGGGAGATTGCACTTGATACTCCTTTTCGTCCTTCAAGGCTTAAAGCCTCCTATCTTAAGTCCCCCTCACTCTATTACTGTCATAAACTTATCTCCTATTTGATATTTGGGAGATATGAGTCTAATGACATAGTGACTGGCCTTGACCTAATCTTCCTCTACTCTATGGTCACAGGTACTCCTATATAGTCTGAACGTTGGCTTCAGACCTCTTTTCATGAGGTTGGCATCTAGAAATAGCCTGGCAAGGCTATTCTCTTTGGTCCTTTGATTCATCATCTTTGCCAGTGCCTTTCTGCCTTTCTGCCTTTCCTGCTTCTCCACCTACTCCAAGATCGAAAGGTCCTAATCTAGACTTATCGTTCATTGAGCACTCCATGCTCCTTTAGCATGATTCTAATGGTGAGTTCCAGACTCACTCTGAGTATATTGCATAACATCTTGAGCATCTTTAATTATTAGGTTTTCCTAATGATACACTCATATTTTTTGGACATAGTGCAGTTACTGTCTGTCAGTACATGTAGGTGCCACTTCCTGATGACACACCTACAGAGTGGCTTGACCCTACAGATCCTTCCACTAATGCCACATACCAGGCAGCTTTGAGCTGCAAATGACAATGTTACTTCCAGGGTGGATCTTCATCCTCTGCTATTGTTCCTGATCCACCTGCTCCAACTGCCACTTCTACTCCTGCTTCAGCTGCTACTACTTCCACTGATTTGATTTCCCAGCAACTTGCTATTATTATTTCACAGCGGGATCATTTAGACATTCTATAGAGACCGTTTGACCAGGTTGACCAGTAGCTTGCTCATATCCATTAGCCTATTTAGACCTTCAATTAGTGATTTGATCAGCACATAGCAGACTTTCATGGGTTTCAGACATCTACATCTAAGACTCTCTATTCCATCAGTATTATGATGGACCTTTCATTATTCCTCCACCGAGTCCACCTCCTCCTCAGGACCCATAGTGATCATTTTGATGTTGTCAAAGGGAGAGATGTTTTATATTTTAGGATAGTGGAGATTTTAGTTTTGATTTTCATTATTGTTATTCATTATTGTTATTTCTTTCTTTGTTGATCTGATCATTGTATTGGACATCTTTTTGAGTTTATATAGCATATGATATTTATTCAGTTCATTATCTTATCTTGTTTATTCTCATTATTATTTACTGTCATGTATTCTGATTATAATTAAGTTGGATAATGCTCTCTGATTATATAGTATATAGTTTGCTATGAGTTTTATATCTTTCTCTGTCTCTTTATGATTGATTGATTTATGTGATTAATGGCATAAATTCTAAAACAAAGGGGGAGATTTCTAAAATTTTTCAAATCAAAATTTCATTTAACCATGTTTTGCAAATTGAACTTAAATTGATTGCCAACATCAAAAAGGGGGAGATTGTTAGACCCAGGATTTTGATGTGTGTGTCACGTGTGAGTCAATTTAAGTTATTTGCCATTTTTAAGTATGTTTTTGTAAGTGGTACGGGCATACCAAATTGAATTAATGTATGGTATGGGCATATGGTTGAATGTACCAAGTAAGCCTTGTTTCCTTGAGTTTGGTACAGGCATACTATTGGTTGGTATGGGCATACCATTACTCGCAAGAAATATGTTTGTTAGGAAACATGTTCTGGTATGGGCGTACCAATGAATGGTATGGCCATACCCAGTTTCCCTCTTATTTTGAAAAGTAACTTTTTAAGTTGGTACGGGCGTACCAAGTTTGGTACGACCGTACGCGACTTTCCAAAAAGGTTTTAAACCCTTTCTAACATATATTTTTAATATATACATATTACATCTTCAACTCTAACAGCTAGTTTTGCAGAGAAAAAGTTTCTATTAAGCTTCAATCTTCATTGGCAAGTAAGTTTACTTGTTGTATTGTATTTCTAGCTTTGTAAACTCTCTTGTATTATATTCTTAGAACCTAAGAGTTAGGTTTTGTGTTTATGGGTTGGTGTATGATTAATGCTTGGTGCATTAGTTTGTAATTGAGAGTTTAGTTGTAGTGAGATTGTAATTATTGTAAAGGTTTGAGTGTGAGCCTAAAAACACTGGGGTTAGGATTCATTTGAGGAATCCTTTAGTGTAATTGATTAAGATTAGTGCTGTCACGCCTAGCCCATACCTGGAGTAACATGCTCCCGTAGCATACACAATGACCTCCCGTATGGAAAACCACTGTATACACTACAAGAGATACCTGAACCTGTACAAATATACATCGTATGGGGACAACCAATAGTATGGTGGTGAAATCCGTAAACAGAACCAAACATAACCCTGGATAACAATATACATTCAATTGAATGAACATGTCAATAACGAAGGTATATTCATTAATATACAAAGGTTCTGATTACAATAGCCGTACAAACCACCATAAACTACAAATACAATACTGCCTCTTTCCTATATACAAGCTACAATACAAGGCTACAAAAAGAAACTATGCTCGGCTGCTCCAGACCACCTCAAGACGGGAATTCACTGTTGAATCCACCTCTCCGCTGACATCAGTAATCACTGCTCTGGGCCTTCTGCCGGAAGCTCGGAACCTGCGTTCATCAATTGATAAACGCTGAGTCAAAGACTCAGTGGTACTAGCTATCATACACGCATAAAATATAAATAAACATGTCAAGTAACAGGCAATACGATGCAATGCTATGATGTCCCATTTCTATTCCTGTTCTATACTGACTTCCCTCTTTCCTTTTCTATTATTGTGCACAATCTATTCTCATACTGGATCCCTATGTACCGGTACTCGACTCCCGAAGGAGGACAACTGTAATCCTGGCCCGTAGGCCCTTTTGTTATGCCTATGTCTCAAGACTCAACTCCCGTAGGAGGAACATAATATACGATTCCATTATGGAATCCTGTAATATATGATCCAGCATGCCTTTCCTCATTTTCTCTCGCTCTGTCTTAGCATTCACGTTCCTAAATGTCATGACTATGCTCATATGGGAGAGAGTCAAATGGAATCTCAAGCAAAATCATGAAACGAATCAAATCATAAGCTCATACCATCAAAGGATAGGCAAATACGGGAATTCAATCCCTAATCATCAAGTACTAAGCCATACTTGGCTTAAAAGAAAAATCAAAGAAGCAAAAAGCATCCCAATAGAAACTAGCACTAACCTAACCAAAGTTACTTCTATCGCTTAACCAAGTCTCTAAACTTCTACTCGCACTAATCCAAGCTCTTACGGCGTAAAACCACTAGGATAAGGTGAGTTCTAATGTTTAGAAATGTGTAGGACGGTTTTAGGGAAGGAAAGGAGGAAGAAACTTACTGAAAAAGCTAGGTTTAATCCGTTTGAAACGACCTCAAAAGTGGCGTATGGCCATACCAAAATACCCATACGCTCGTACCAACTGAAAAAGCATGACAAGCATAATTTCTTGCGAGCTTCGGTATGGCCGTACCATATTTGGTACGCCCGTACAACCCCAAAGTTACTGACAAACCTAAATTCTTGCGAGCTAACGTACGGCCGTACAACCCTCTGGTACGCCCGTACGACCTCCAAGACCTCAATTCCCTTGTTCCCTCAAGCCTGGTACGCCCGTACGGATATCCGTACGCCCGTACCGCATGCCTAAAATCAGGGCATGCCTAATTTCAATCCCTAACTCATCCGAAACCTGTAAAACACACTCCAAAACCAATCCTAACACATCAAACTCATTGTCCCTCATCCAACCAAGAAGTCACACTTCCCAATAAGGCAACAGTGTCACATAATACCATCACAAGTACAAGCATACATACATACATACATGTATACACATCATCAAGGCATACTAAAACTCATACGCATACATACCTC
>CANYBF011042916.1:0-11737 GCA_948192965.1 Dalechampia spathulata | reverse complement strand
TGTGATATGGATAAATGGATGAATTATCATGATAACACATGGTAGACATATTATAGATATATTTACATAAAAGAAATGATAATAGATGAGTAACTATGATTGATGTAGTATACCTGATATTTGATTACATTGCTTAAAGGTAATTCTAGATAAATCATGAAACCAAGGAATAATATATGGTATATGTATCATGGAATTAAACTAGTCATAGCAATGATATGGAATGAACTATTACTTGAAAGTGTTAGAATCAAATAACTGTTGAGATATATCAGAAATGTTTAGAAGTAACATTCTAAATGAATATATGGTAATGTTGATACTATAATAATTTGGTTTACATGACTTGTTCCATATAAGTAATATAAATGATTATATTTTCCTATATTATATGTTTAAGCACCACTGAGTTTATACTCAGCATTCGTCGTTTGATGAACGCAGGATAACAGATGGTGAGTGCGGATTCCCAAAGAACTAATTCAACAATAGTCTCTCCAAGGACAAGGACTTGGAAAGGAGTAAATTAAATTGATTAAGCAATTTAAATTAATTTTTCAGGCAATAAAACTTATAATAGGGACTAAGACTTTTGCAAAACTTATAATGGCGCATCAACAAAAACATAATATAAAAAAAAATTTACGTATCCCTTGTAGAGTAAATAGTAGTTTCCATGTATTGGAGATCATTAGTTATTGTACGAGAGCATGTCGCACCACAGAAAGGCATGACACGTATTATCTGAAACCCCTATCTTGCCTTTCCTCAAATGGGATGGAGGAGATGTTGCTTGATATCTCATTTTTATATCATCAAAGATCATTTATAATAGCATATGCTCCTATTTTATTTGATTCCCTTTACATGTATGTCTTATTATGTTTTGCATATATTCCCATATCTCTTCTATTCCTTTTTACAAGCCATTATTATTATTACTTTGTTGCCTAACTTTTTTTATTTGTTGTTATGTTATGTGTTGTATGATTATATTCATGCTTATGGATGCAATATACTTATCTAAGAATAGTTAACTACTTACTATGATAAAAATTAATAACTCTAAAATGAATAGATTTTCACTAGTCAAACCTCAAGTTATGAGTTGGTTGAATTATTTTTCAGAACCATTTGGTGGTGACTCTAGCCTATACGACCTTACCATGGGTTCGTATTGTACCTTAAGTGAGCCCCTCAGGAAGACCATCCTTTAGCTCCAAGCTGGCCCTTGACAACTCGCTGTCATGTAAAGCTCTGCTCACAGACTCATGTTCCTATTTGTAAAACCCAAAATAATTATTCAAGAATGTTTGATTATATTTTGCTACTCATTTATTTTTGGCTCATGCTACTTAAGACCATCTTTTTACTTTGCTTATTAGAGTGAAGGAGACATTACTAACCATCTATTTTTGTATCATTGAAGCCCTTTTATAATAGAGTATGCCACTATTTCTATTTTTATCATCCCTCTAAATTTACGGAATAAGCAATATGTGTTCGGTTTATAGTGGTTCGGCACTAACTCTTGCCTACATCCACTTCTCCTAAGTCTCAACTTAGGGATATACTAAATCACAATCAATTACAATAAGGATTCCATAAATGAATCCTAAACCTCAGTGTTTTCCAGGCTCACACTCAAACCTTTATAGAAATCAATCTCACCTTTACAGAAATCAATCTCACAAACTCTCAATTATAAATTAATGCCCAAGCATTAATCATACACCAACCCACAATAATAAAACTTAACTCTAGGTTGTGGGAATACACCAACCCACAATAATAAAACTTAACTCTAGGTTGTGGGAATACAATAAAATGAGAGTTTATAATTGCAAAATACACAAAATACAAGTAAACTTACTTATTTTTTATAGTGGAAGCTCAAAGGAACAATTGCTCTGCAAAATTAACCGTTAAGAAGAAAGATATAAATTTATATATAAAATAGCAGTTATGAAATTTGTACGCCAGTACGGATTTAAAAATCACTTTAGAAAAATGGAAGAGAAATGCAATACGGTCATACTAATATTGGTACGCCCGTACCAAAACAATTTTCCTAACAAGTAATTTTCCTGTGAGCTCGCGTACGGCCGTACCACCTAATGGTACGCCCGTACCACAACAGGTTTACTGACAAACCAAATTCCTATGAGCAACGGTACGCCCGTACCAATCAATGGTACGCCCGTACCAATCAATAGTACGCCCATACCATGTTCAAGCAAATAGTACTTATTTGTTACGATCAGCCGTATGGCCATACCACTCATCAAAATAATTTGGTACACCCGTACCATACAAAATATCATAATTAAAAATGGCAAATAACTTAAATTGATTCACACGTGACACATACATCAAAACCTTGGGTCTAACACGCTTGTTAAGATAATTAATCTCTTAATATGGTAAAATTGTAACATGATATTCTAAAATAAATAGATTTTTACCACCTAAACTTAATCTCTAAAAATTTTAATTAGCACTCATGTTATTGGTTGATTGAACTATTTTTCCATAATCATCTTAGTGGTGACTCCAATCGTGACCTCATGCAGGTCTGTATTATTATCTTAGGGAGTCCTTTAAGAAATTTGCTATTTGCTCCAAGCAAACCCCTAGTACCATCTATCTCATTGACCTTGCTTTGGATCATTGTGAAAGCCTCACCCACAATAAGTGTAATTGTTCATGTACAAGGAGTTAATCTTACAAGCTTTAAATAAAAATAAAAATTGTAACTATAATATGCCCCAAGATTCAACAATGTAACTTGTCATTATTGTGAAAAACAATAATATATAAATAATAAATATTTTATTAGATTAAATCATTAGGATTTTGCTCACATCAAAATACATATTTTTTTGAGATTTAGGATTTATCATTTATCATACATGTTCATTTATTAATCAATCATTTATTCATCATTCACATTTTCCTCCTTTCAATCTTTATTCTTTTATTATTTTGAATTAGTTTAGGGTGTAGGCGAGATGATAAAAGAGATAGTTTTGAAGATTAATATCAAGAAGCAAGGAATAGAGGAAGAATTAGAATCAAATAAGTTTCATTGTTATCTTTTACTGTAATTATATTTTCAAAATATCTTTAATTATTTGTATTTATGGATTATGAAGAAAAATATATTAGGGGTTCAATATTAGATTGTGTATTATTTTGGATTTTTTAATCAATTGATAGTAACTTTAATATTTGTTATTTATTTATGTATGCTTATTGTATGTGATTAAGGTTTAAACTCATTTAATTATATATCTTGGATAATTAATTATTGGATAGCATGATATGAATATAAATGTGAATTATCTAGGAATAATAATTTAACTTATAAGGTTGAACTTTGGATTAAAGTGATTAACGTGTCTTAATTAATTAATTATTATAGGAATAGACTATTAATTAACTTTAATATATTAATTGAAAATTGAGAAAAATTCATTATTATTTTGCTATTTATTATACAATTATTATCTTAATTAATATTAATTATTAGTAATTGATCAAATGACATAATATTTGAATTAAAATATTAGAGATATCTCAATTCATTTTAATTGTTAATTTTATTTAATAAATAAAGTAGTTTAATATGTTTGAATGAAACTAGTAGCCAACATATCAATTTTTGTGAAATCAACATTTTTTATACTATAATTATAATATGATTTCTATAGAAGTATATTTAATTAGACAAATAATATAAATATAAATTTTGTTATTATAATCACAAAACAGGTTATTACCTTATATCAATTAACATGATTCATATAATGGCACAAATGAAATCTAGTAACATGGTAGGGATCTTCAACTATAGCAACCTCAAACGAACTTTTTCGTGACCAAACTTAGAATAGCTTGTAAAAATTCAGTTTATTTAAAGCCCCGCCAAACATAATTTTTGCTTGATATAGTATGAAATTACACATAAATTCATTTCATCCAAACACTTTGAAAGTAATAAATCTAGCAAGCATGACCATAAGGATGCCCACTCAATTCCTATACAAGAGCAGCTAAAAAAAAAAAAAACAATTCACAGCAAACTGTTCATATGAACATAATGCTCAAATCTAAATGCCGACTTGTATACAAAGGTGTGATAAGCAGAGAAATCAGGGAAAGCTGGCAATGAATCACTTGTGGCAGTAACGTCTTGCCTGGAATCTCTGCAAAGAGTTGTCCGTCCCTTCAAGCAGTTATCTCAACTTATTTTTTATGAAATTAATGGAGAAGTTCTCTATTTGGACTCCCAGAAGATAATCTCACCTTGCTCCCCAACTAGACCGAGTTCTTTAAGCCTTCTTTCTTGGTAATATTCCAACTCGTCCAATTCAAATTCCCTTTGCTTGAAAGTTTCATCAATTTGCTGCAGAACCCTCTTTTCCCCTGCTCTTATTCCAACTGCAATCTCAAGCCTTGGATTAGTGTCTTCTCCTTCTAGTTTTTCATCCTGCAATCCCCATTTGCATTTAGTTGTAACAATCATAAAACCTTCACCATGTTAGAAACACCTTCTGCTTCGGTTTGGAAATAAATGAAACAGAAATAGTGACCACGGTGGTGATGATCCAGTCACCATATTTACGTCAGACAAAATCAACAAAATTGCATGCTTTTAATGGAACATGAAAAATGTAGCTAATGATCAAAGGACCAAATAATACATGACCAGAATTCTTGATATGCTAGGGATTGTGGATGTACCTCTTCAATAGTAGTATGATATCCTGAAAGAGCAGACTTACAAGCATCTCTGACAACTCGGTATATGAGTTCCTCGTTGGCATGACTAACTGGCAACTCAAGATGACCCCATATGGTGTTTCGGAAGATAGATTCTAAGAGGAAAGCATCGGTACCCCCAAGTGCCACCAGCCGCAAATACGGAAGCATTGCTGGTGGAAGAGGATTGCCTAAAACAATGTCAAATTCTGCAGTCTCTCCCAGACCATTTGTCTCGGCGATGTCCAGCTTGTCCCCAAAAAATGGGTCGGACTCGGATATTTGCAGGGTCAATGTATATGTATGCCGGTGAGACTTTGTTTCTATGAAGCCGTAATCCAGAGCCAACTCAGCATTGCTCTTATTTAAATCATATTGGATAAAAACCTGTTGAAATGCAATTCAACTCGGTAAAAGATGCATCACCATTGACAGGATAATCGATAAAAGCAAGTAATTCAAAAAAATTTTATGTTACAGATTCTTAATGTTTATGAATGATATATCTTAAATTTTATGAGCTGCAAGAGTCCTTTCTAACGTATAAACCTTAAAATTTCTGTATTTCCCAGCATTCGAGGAAGTAGAAGATTTTACCTGCTCGCCAGCCTTAACTGAAATGGGTGACCGCAGAGTAAATAAAAGCTCTCTGGGGAAAAGACCTCCACCTTTAATCTCATATGCATAATCTTCTGTTGTTATGTCAGCGCTGTGGTTAATCTGATCCAAGCACCAAGTTCACAGAATTTCATATTTAGAAAAGAAGGGGGCAGTCATGAAATGTACACAACACCATCTAAAACTGTATTTGCCATCATAAGTTATTCACTGCATAAGAGGCAAACTCATAAATATAATGCTAACTCGTACCCCATTTTCTAATTTTGATCATAGATTTTCATGTTTGCGACTTGACATGCCTAAATTTGATTCTGTAAAATTTATATGCACAGATTCCCGAGTTATATATAAAAGAAACTGAAAACTTAGGCATTGTAGGGCAAGAACCACAATGATGTTTTAGAATATGAATTGCTGAAAATAGTACAATATAACCCTCAAGCAAGCTGTTGAAAAGGCAAGCTTCAACTTGCATATGCAAATTGACTGAACGAAAGAAACAAAACATCTTTCTTACCAAATCCGCAAGGGGAATCAAAACAAGGTTTTGCCCGCGGAGACGAGAAAATGCCCTTGATCTCAGAATTCCAAATGCCCAGAAGAAGTCATTCAATGTTACAGGGGAAGGAAACAGCTGCTTATGAGGAACAAGGATTTCTTCTTCCACTTTCAGAAATTCACGCTGCAAAAACTCTTTTACACCCAATGTCGTCCGCAGCAGTTGAGTTCCTGCACGATTCGAAGAAAAGGAAAAACAATGTAAAATATGTACTCAGCAATGGGAACCGTTTTAAACACATTTAGATTGGATCCATAGAGTCCTTAAAATTTCTTCAAAGAATTTTTAACTTGGAAATTGTAAAATTGTATCATGGACTTTTCCTCATCTTATCTGTTATCACCATGTTGTAGTTTAGCTTAAGCATGTATATATCCAACAAGATGAAGTCACTAACGAGCTGTCAGACCACTTTTGTCCAATCTTCCAGATTTTTTTATTCTTATAACTTAAAAAAGTGTCTTACAATGCCAATTTGAACCCACAAAACTAGACTCACCTTGAAGCTCCGCAAGCTCCTCTTCTGACCTGCACTGGAAGGACACAACCAAATACTTCATGAAGCCCGCAAAGCCAAAAAGCATAAAGAAACCAAATTCAGAAGGAAAAAAACCAAGAAGCAAAACCCACCAATATATAGTGGAATTAGTGCAATCAGGAAGCATATCCAAATAAGGCCACCAACAAGAATTATCCTTCTTCAACTTCTCTCTAATCAAAAAAATAGCCACAGATATCCAAGGCTTTAATCCACTACACACATTGCCAAGATCAGAAGCTGCAACAGCATCAGGGTTGATCCAGAGCTTCTTGGGTATCTCTAACACAGTCTCATTTCTTGCAATGTCTCTCTCAGCTATCAGCCCCAGACCTTCTTTAACTTCACCAGGCCTAACATGACACTTGCTTGAAACGGCACCTTGATCACTCAGCCATTTCCAAAAGTTGTCAAGTGACGATGTTGCAGGTGATTGGTGAGCAGAGGAAGTTATAAAGATGGGTTTTTTCAAGCGGAAAGAAGGAATTTCGGTAAGAGGGGAGAGGGGTCTTGAAGGAGAAAGTAGAGTTGAAGAGAAGAGAGGGAGTTGTGCAGCCATTTCCGCAGACAGCCGAGGTTTATTTGGATAAGGTATGCCTAAGACACAGCCTATATAGTTTCAATCTAATGTTGGATTAATACCAAATATTTCCAGTCCTAAAATTGAACCGATTGGAAGCTGCGTATCCTAATCAAAAATGGAAGATTGGTGCTTTTCAATTGTTATAAATAATGTAATTAATGTGGATGTTATCACTGTCATTTTATTATTTCATGCTTCATGTGACTCAGATCTTTGATTATAAATATGTGGTAATTATAAAAAAGGTATATTCATTCATTCATCTTTTATTTTAGAAAATTCAATCTATAGCTTTTTAAAAAAAATATATCTCTTTTACAAATTAAAACTTTTTATATATTTATTTATGTTATTTTTGCATTTATTTAGGTAGAACATAATGATATTATCGTATCACATTTTTGTACTCTATATAATGCATATTTGAAACTTTGTATTTTACAATAGGCCTTGGTACAACTATACCCACATATGCATTTAGTAGAGTGCTTTAACTATTTGTAATGTATGAAAATACAATTAATGATCGAGTAACAAACATCTAAGCTTCATAGGAGTATTTATTGTTGGATTTTTGACATTGCAAATAAATAATCTCTTTCCCTAAGCTTATTAATTACAAAATCTTTCTATTTGTTCATGTTATTATGTTACTCCTAATTTTTTTTATTTTGAGTTATTGATTTGGGATTTTTGGATAAAAGAAAAGGTTTTCTATGACATTATGTTGAGTACAATTTTGGTAATTTTGTTATAAGCATGCGAAAGGAATCTTGATTTTCTCAATCCAATAAATATATACCAACTTTCAACCAAAATGATTATGATTTCCAAACTTCTTATGTTAATTTGTTTGAACTTGATAGCAATTAATAAACGAAATAAGCTAAGGAATATAATTACAAAATGTAATTTTCTGAAAGACTAAGAAAATGGTGGTTTGCATTAAGGAATTGTAGGAAACATATAGAAATTGCGAATGAAATTAATTCTCTCAAAAGAAATTTGCTAAAAATGAAAGTTTTGTTGATGCTCTCTGTTATCTTCGTTTTTGTGTTTTTCTAGTATCTTCCTTTTTTTCTTATGTCAACCGTAGAGTAATTGCCCACATTTCAGCCATAATTGGTAGTTTTTCCTCCCAATTTATCCTTTCAACTACCCATCATGCACTTTATTTTTAAAATTCAACTTAATAAATAAATTAATCCCCTAATTAATTATATAAAAATAACTATCTTAGTTGGAGATTATAATTTAATAACCTTAGAATTAAATTAAGCCCAAACAAATTGATTCATTGAAAATATTATTGTTTGAATTCTTGGACTAAAGAACTATGTTGTTGTAATTACTAAATTGATTAATGAAAACTCATCAAATTAATTATTGTTGTTGTTATTTTTGAAATTTTCATATATAAATATATATAAACATAATATATGTTAAATATATTAAACAAAGAGACAATTTATGTTTAAAATTTTAAATAAATTTATAAATAAAAATATCAAATTGATGTGTATAAATTTTATCATTTATTATAAATGATATATAATTTTTATTATTAGTGTAATTAATGTCAATCTCATACAAGATAATGGTATCGATTCTCTTATTACAGCTTAAATGTATTATATATAGGATAGAATCTCATGCATGTTTGGAAGTTAGGTTACAGTCTGCCCTTAGTTGGTTGGTGGAAGAGGGCATTTCCATGGAAAGCGGTAGGACTAAGACCTATAAGACTGGCACTCACATTCACTCCATATAAATGAACGCATGTTACTTCTTCTTACAGCTAAAGCTGGGGAAGGAAGATGAAACTCTCACTCCTCTGAATTTCATAGGAATCAATAAAAAGATAAATTTTTTATGATACACCAGATGCCGCTCGATTATATATATATATATATATATGTATGTATATAAAGGGATAAATCGTATTTAAAGTATATATAAGCTCATCCATTAAAATTACCCCTAATAAATAGTGTTAATAAATAGCGTTGATGTGATAGTTAGAAATGTTAGAAGATTAAATAAAAAAATAAATTGTAAAAAAATTAAAAATGAAAAAATTTAAATAAAATTAAAAAATATAGAAAAATTTGAGAATCCAAAAATTATTTTAAAAATTAAAAAATAATTATCTTTATTTTCTTAAAATATAATTATAAAATTTAAAAAATTTAAAACTGAAGATGATCATTAAAAAAACTTTAATTTCATAAATATGTTTTTATTTTTTTAGAACTTTAAAATATTGTAAATAATTGAAATTTAACTATAAAATTGTTGAAAAATCGACAAAGATTGAAGACATCTTAAAAAATAATTGTAAGAAATTCTTTAAAAAATTTTGAATCATGCCTTACACTAATACAAAAAATGATCATCCTCTATTTCTTAATTCAATTTTAAAAATGAAATTATAAATTAACAAAATTATATATTTTTAAAAAATTAAAAATTTGGAAACTAGATATTTCAAACAATTATAAAATTGATTATCTTCGATTTTATTATTCTTATAATGTAACAATTATTTTAATTTTTTATAATTTAGAATTAAATTATAAAAAATTTAAAAATATAATTGTAATTAAAATTTTGTATTGATCATATTCAATTTTTAATCTTTTTATAATCTTATAATTATATTTTAGGAAAATGAAGATAATCGATGTTTAATTCTTTTAAGAAAACTTTCTATTTTTTCATATGGTTATTGAATTTTCTGCAATTATTTTTTATGATTTCTTTAATCTTTCTTGATTCTTCTATAATTTTATAATTAAATTTTAATTTTTAAAATTCTGGAAATATAATAAAAATGTACTTGTACAATTAAAATTTTTTTATTAAGTTTTAAAATTTTAGAAAAATTTACAATTATATTTTAAGAAAATGAAGACAATTAATTTTTTAACTTTTTAAAAATGAATCTTGAATTCTTCAAAGTTTTCTAAATTTTTTAAAAATCTTTTACATCTTAATTTTATTTAAATATTTTATATTTTGAAAAATGTTTTTACAATTTATTTTTTATTTAACCTCCTAATGTTTCTAGCTATCACAATAGCATTGCTAACTGTAATTTTATTAGATGGGCTAATTATTTACTACTTTCATATTTTAAGAACTTATTTGTTGTTCGTTATAATTATTATGAAAATGAGCTTTGCCTTTTAAGAAATACATGTTTTTGTAATAATTTTTAAAAAAGTGGTACAATTATGTAAATTTTTTAAATTTTATTAGTTTTATAATATGTCATGTGCACAATCTTACTCTATGGTTCACAATCCTAGTCAAACTTGAATTTGTAGCTCTTGCTAGAAGTGATACTGTGATTTATCATTGGTACTTTGATATCGAAATTCATTTTGATGTTAAGATACAATTTTGGTTGGAAATGAAATATTCAATTCAGACGATAAAAATATTGATCTTTTTCTATTATAATCTATATTAAGGGTTAAAAATTGGATATTTAATAGTAACAAATTCATTTGAATTATGATAAAATTTAAAAGAATGATATTACCATGAAAGAATAGTGATATTATTAAAATGATTGGATGCATTTACAATTTCAAAATTTAAAAACCATAAGTGAGTATAATAGTCACATCTAGCGTGATGAAACATGTTCTTGTAGAAAAAAAAAATTACTTACAGCTAAGAATTTATTAGCCTTTCTACAAGGGGATTTTTTAAAATTGAATATTTATATATCTCTTTTCACAAGTTAAGAATATTTATTGCTTGTAATTGTATATGATAAGAGGTCATAAATTATTCAGAAATCTCAACATGCCCTGGTTTTACAGATACTTCACTACTCCAAAGAACTTTCTTGACTGTCGTGATCTATATCAATCAAATGATAAACACTGAGTATTATACTCAGTAGTGCTTAAATAGTTAAATTGATGTAAGTAATCCTTCGGTGTTATATACAACTCATATAATAATAATAATAATTATATATGATTTTAGGTTATGAATATGCATTGTTAATATGCTCTAATTTTATCAAATGTCAGATTAGTATCTTGCAATGATTTTGACTTCCTGCATAAAACCAATCATTATTAAGGTACCTTCAATATTTATGTCATAAACTAGCACACTACTATAATTTACCAACTCGAGAAGATATTAAATAATAAGAGTGTGATCCACACAATAATATCAATATTTATAGCAAAACATTTGATTCATATCCAAATCATTTCACACCTTAATTATTTACTTCATACATGTAAATAACTAATCTCAATCTGTAAGGCTGATGTCAACCATATAAGTATAATAAGCTAACAAGCCTCCTAGGCACTTATATATATTGTCACATCCTCATTTTTAGCACAAAAATAATTTATAATTCAGGTAATTTAAATTATCCCCTATATGATCAAAATAGGGTGATGACGTGGAATAATAGTTAAATTATATTGGGATTACGACATGATGAGAAGATTATTTTAGACTAAGTTCATTGAGCGTGTAAAATTAAATCGAGCGATAATTTACACGTGTATCTAGGTAAAATATTATTGTCAGTATGAAACTGCATACGATTGAGGAATAAAGTTAAATTATGATTTTATATGGAGAATACATAATTTATGAAGTAAGGTTGATTTAGGATTGTATAAGTTACATT
>CANYBF011042812.1:0-41369 GCA_948192965.1 Dalechampia spathulata | reverse complement strand
TGTTCATCCAACTTAATAAACAAATATCAAAATAAAGAACAACCAATTATGTAAAACAACATAATCTACTTTATTCATGATAGATGCTTTAGAACACAAAACCATCAACTTGCTAGAACTTAGCATTGGAAATCTCAGTTGCATTGATTTGTACCTGAAATGAGCTGATCATCTCCTTCCTTGGACAAATTTGCCATTGTCAAGCATGTGATTGGGATAATTGGGTACTCCTTTTCCTAGTTCCAGAATCTAGCATGTCCGACTATACACCATTTAGAATTCCAAATCACCAATTCAACAAGGCTATTTTTTTATTCAAGCATATACTAGATGCCCTTTTTCATGAACAGAAACTCGGCAGTTTGTGAACTCTGTCATCACCTTCTAAGATAATCATCTTGCTTGTCTTTCCTTGCCAGAATCATCATCTCCATGTTTAACGGCCGCCTCTTCGCCGCCGTCGTAGGTTTTTTCATAAGTCTGACTAGCAATACCTTGTTCAGCTTCTCTCTCTGCTTCTTGCTCGGCTTTTGTCTTCTCCTCTGCTACTCGTCTGAATTCATCAGCAGTTGATGGTGCTCTCACTTTTTCCCCATGTCCTTGATTTTCTCCGCCACTGCTTCGGGTATATCTCTGCAGGAAACATCACAAAAAAGACAGAAACTGGTGATTAATTAATAATAAAAACCAATTAATACTCGAATCGAGCAAAAAAAAAACTTACAAACAGACCGAAATATCATCCAAGTAAAGTTATTACAAAAATACTTGAAGAGTAAATAAAAATTTTACATACCTTGATGATGGACTTGCAGAAGTAAAGCGTTGAAGGCCTAACAACAGTCGATGGCCTTGCGAGCTTACAGAGAAGGAACCCAGATGCCATGTTTGTTAAAAAACTGTTTGTTTGCCGAGAAAACGGAGTAAGTGAAGATGGGATTTGGTTGAAATGATTTATCAAGAAAAATTGAAAAATAAACGTGTCATTGGAAGAGGAGAAAATTGATGGGGCAGGACAGGTGGTGGCAGATATGTTCGACAGTGGAGTTGGAGGCATGCAATGATTTCTATATTTGTTCTTTTTTGCTTCTTTATTTATTTCTATTCTTATCATCCCATTATTTATGGATTCAGATAATGATAACATCCCTTTGGCTCTTAAACAAACAAACGTGGGATTCCAATCATGCAACCCCACAGATTGGTTTCAGAAGTGACATGTTTTTGATGTACTTACACTGATTGTCCAATCATGAAACGGGAGAAAATATGTTCAGGTTTATGGGGTTGGTCAAGTGCATTATTGCTCCTAATTATGAATTCAACTATTATTATGCTGATCCAGTAACAACAATGCAGATTTCACATGGTTGAATAATATAAATATAATTATATATCAAATTTAGATAAATCTAATATGATTTGTTTTTTAAAATCATATAATCACTAATAATATGTATCAATTTTCATTCAATATTATTCTTTAAATATTAATTATTAATAATAATTATAAATTAATCGATATAAAATTAATATATATATTATATTTAATAAAAATTTATATATATTACTATATTATTGATAAATTTATAATTTTATGATAAATCAAGATTCATACAAAATTTTCTTCTAAAAAGTGTTATTGTAACTCTATTTATAATTACCTCGTGATAATTTAAAATACGTACGACAAGTATAATAAAATGGTTTAACTTACATTCAAGAATCTCTATAGTTTCATGGCAGACAATGAAAGGGGACACAGCAAAATTCAGGTCAAAGGACACTAGTTTATTATCATGATAAAGACAAATGACAAAGATTCTTGGAGACACATGATCATATACCTTAAATGAAGTGCAAGAAACCAACAAAACAATCTCCACCATCTTCTCTTTTGTTCATGTCTAGTATCTCTTCTCAACATAAAACAAGAAGAGACTGCACCATCATCATGTAATGTAGGAGAAAGTCCAATCTAATAATAAACTAAAGAGAACTTCTACATGTTCCCACAAGCTCAAGCACTTGGACTTGTTATCTCTTCAGCTTGCTTATCATCACTTTTAGGAACGTGGGGCGGCCATGGCTTTCTATGTTTAGGAGGTATTAGAGGAGGGTGGTGTGGCTGCCGCCTCGGTGGTTTGGGAGGAAAATGAGACCGAGGTGGGTGCGGGTGCGGGTGCGGGTGCGGGTGCGGGTGCGGGTGCGGGATGGGGCGGGGGAGCGGGTGAGGATCAGGCCAAGGAGGCCGTGGTTGGGCATATCCACACATCCCATAATCACAAGGGACCATCCATGGGCACCTGTTTCCGCAGCTTCCACAGTTTAAAGGACTCACGTTCGTATCAACGCAAGTTCCACGGCAACATTGCCAAGCAAAGGGACATCTTATTCCACATAAACCACAATTGTTCGTATCAGAAGAAACATCAACACATTGGTTTGTGCAGCAATGCATCAGAGTGCCAGGCGGATGTACACCCTCTCTGCATATCCATGGTGTCAACCTGCATCCAGAAAGCCGCGGCCGGAAAGGATGCCGGTGGGTTTTTATCATGTTTTTCAGCCATGGCGACTGTGATCTGACAGCAGTGAGATTTTGTTCCAACCCTGTTGCTGCATGTCCTCTAGACAAACAAAAAAGAACAACTAGCAGGGGAATCAAAGCATCGTCCAGCTGCATTATTAATCCATACAATACAAATTACAGAAAGCAAAAAACAGAGAGGTAAAAATATATATATATATATATAAACAGAAAGAGCAAACTTCTTTTCCTGTAAAGAGAAGCTTGAATATCTAGGGGAAGTTCATGTTTTTCCTCATATACAACAGGTTAAAGGAGCAGGAAACGTGTTATAGGAGGTAGCAAGCAATCACCAAAGTACGTGATCAAGGAGAGGATTGGTATCTTTTTTGCTTTGTGTATTAAATTCAACTAGTCTTTTTTGCTTTTACAAATCCATTATACATATTCTGAATGTGCTAACTGGTGTGACCAAACTGTATTGCTATAAGAATTTATGTCATTTCAACTAACAAATTCCCTATATTTTTGGTTACTGGACCCACATGGGTGCCTCATTTTATGGAACTCCTTTCCTTTTTTCCTTCCTCTACTATTGATGGCTTTATATTCAGCACCACTTGCATCACCAATCAACACTGCGAACAACCAATAGGATCTTGCAATAGCTGTTAGATTTATATCATTAACTAATGACAGTAGACATGCACATGAAAAGCAATGGCTGCAAGAGTCCGTCCAAATGAGCTCCCATAAGGCTTGAAAGGGTTCAAGAATTTCAGGGATTTTGGAGTAATCAGCCAAATACAGAGAAACAAGCGCAGCCATTCATTGAATGGCATTACATTCTTGACTTCAAGTCTCCTACAGATGGCTTAGGAATCAAGATTCCCCATGACAACGGTTTTGCCCTCTTCTCTGATATTAATCAACCTGCAAGAACTCCAAGTCCTTCTCAAACCACGATCAGTACAATCACAATTCAGTCAGCAGATGCTGCCAGATATGGCACAAATTAAACAGAAAAAAAATTCCATATCATGCATTCGTAAAAGACATGAACAAACTCATTGGACGAACAGAGCCAAACATCGGCAACATATTCGTTACAGGAAAGTCATAAATATACAGTACGCATACTTTTCCCTGATGTTTACCCTTTTCCTGGCAGTGAAATGAACTAAATTTGACGAGCTATTTGGAATTAATTTAACTGGCAGTGGCAGCGATTTGATAAAAATTCCTCCTTGCCTCTTAAAACAAGTCATTTTGAAGAGTCTTCAGTATCTTCCTGGCCATAGCGACGCTTAAACTTGGCAACTTGTCCCAAACTTTCAGCCATTTGCCGTCTTGCCCTGAAATGGTAGACTTTGCCAACATGGTGAATTTTTGTCATCATAATGTGCATCAACCTGCCACTTTGTGTAACATATGTTATCCACTGCATCTGAGGGTGAATTCCTTTCTTCATTTTGTATGAATCTGCAAAACCATTGAAAGCATAGCTATTGGAGTTCAATAATATTTCACTGAATTAAAAATTTATAAAAGTCATTATTTAACCTCTAATTGCAACCCCCAAACAGGCCCTAAAATCAGATGCTTGACATAAAAAAATATTTGTCTACAAGATTATTGCAACAGGTCAGGAATGCTAAGTCGCCAAAAGAAATTTCTGATTAAAGGAATTGATCTCTTTTCTTTCTTTTTTTAACCAACGAAACCAAAGCTCATGACAACATAGATCTAGGAACAGAAGTGTCAAGGAATCTATTTGGAATATGTAAACTGTGAATAAGAAAACAAAAATCCAACAACTCAACCAAAGTAAGAGTTAGTCACAAATTTAATTTAGCTATATGGATTCTCATTTTCTACTCTTCACAATTTTGGTTGACGAAAAAACCAATTAACAATTAAAAAGATATGATGTTACCCGCTAAGAAATTTAAAATCTAATCCATCAAGGATGGTGGTTAAAACCAGAAAAGGAAAAAGGTTGTATAGACTGATAAATTTTATGCATTTGAGCATATGATAAAAAAAACTTTGGAAGGAGTTTGACAAGTTGGACTCATACATGCATATAGTAACAGACACAGTAAAATAATCAAGATGAAGCTTGCTCTTGAAGTTTTATCAATTCTCAATCGGGATCTTCCTATTTCAATAACCAAGATGACTTGAATTGCAGAAAAGCAATTCCCTAATGCAGGAAATTCAAATGGCATCCATAAATTATTCAGGGGTAATATATCAAGTTCCCCTTCACCACAACCAGCTATTTGACCTTATACAGAATCATGTAAATAAAGCTGTCTTTTGCTTAATCTTCTGCGTTTGTTTTTAATTATGTGGTCCTATGTTATATGTAACAGTCCTGTCTTATGAACGAGATTCTTTTGGAATGTTATCGCGCAATTGGAAAACAATTAGAGAAGCTTTCTACTTCAAGTATCCATCGCAAGCGAAAGTCACTAAGAAAAGGTATGAGGCTTTCCCAATTTCAAATCCTATTTCCCCCAACTACTAGAACCTCACTCAAATGGCAGTAGTCATCAACGAATCCCCCCAAAAGAAACATGAAAAGGAAAAGAAAACAAACCTTCAATTGTATCCAATTGAATAACCGACATTCTTTAAATTCTACATTCAATAATAACTCCAAAATTATGAATTTTAAGTGAACAGGATAAGAACGCATAACCTGATTGAAAGCTAGAAACTACAAAGGCAATTCAACTAAGCCTTGTGGCCAAACTACTAAAATTAGCTGAGTATATGCAATTTTTTTGCAGTCTACACTTCTGAGGTAATTCCGCAAGGCTCGCTTACATTAAAATTGATTTGATCTCCTTCCATTTTCTTGGTTCATTCGCTTGTCTTATCATAAAATAATTTGATCAAACAGACATCTTAAAGTCATAGTATGCAAACCCTAATCTATCAAGCAAATTCAGATTCTAAATCTGCTGAAGCCAGAAAACATCACCTGTTTATGTCGACGGCGGCGGAGAGTGCAACGATCAAGTAATTAAAAACATAAAAAGAAAATAAGAAAATAGGGTTGTAAATCTATGTTCAAATATGTGGGCCGATAATTCTAACTCCTTTTGGGATAGTTGGGCCCTCTGGAATTCGGCCCATCTTCAAATAATTATAAAAATCAAAAATGCAAAGATAATTTTTAAAATTTTTATAATAATTATGATAAATATGTAATACATTTAAATTAAATTTAAAATAAATATTTTTATGAATCAAATAAACTTAAAATAAATTTATGTGAAATCTTAAAGACATATCCTTATAAAATTAAAGATATTTTACTAAATTTTACTTTTAAAATTTTCAATTTATAAAATATCATTTTTAAATGATATTTATTCTTTTATTTTTCATTTTAAATATTTTTATATTTAAATATAACATCATTATCATTATTAATCATTGTTGATTGATATTAATCATCATTAATCGATGATAGATCATTACGAGTTAACAATAATCAATATATAATCAAAATTAACCAAAAATATTCTACACATATAAATATAAATAACAACATCATTTAAGTACATTATTTTAGCTATTTTTTATATAAATTTATAAATACATATTTTTTTATATTTATCATTACATTTTAATATTTATTTATCATTAATTTTAAATATATAAATATATATGGATATATTTATTTACATGTATTGATAAAAAAAATAATACATGCAAATTAAATCTATAAACACTAAATAGATGAAGCACTTGTAAAAAATGATAAATTATAGATTATATAAAAAAACTAAAATAATATATTTATATATCATAATTTATTATTAATATTAATCATCATTAATCATTAAATTTTATTTAATAATTATCGAATTTCGATAATTCTTGAATGATTTAATTATAATAATGATTGATAATATTTTTCTGATATATTTAAGAATAATTTTTTATTTGTTAATTTCTAACAGATAAAATAAAATTTTGTTAATGAATGAATGAGATTTTATTGGATAGAATGATGAAATATGAAATTCACGTAATTACCCTTAAAATTAACTCTTCTATGAATATGATTAAGAATTTGTATAGTTAATTAAGCAATTATTGACTTTACATGAATGTAAAAAAATATATGAAAATAAAATCCATATTTAAATTATTATAAAAATCACCCAACTGTCTGACCAAGGAAACTTAAATAATAGAAAGAAAAAAAAAAGAACAGTAAGGAGTGGGCATTAGTGAAAATAGTTTTAAAAGTAGGGGCATGGATGTGAATCTATCATAAAGTTAGTGTGTTAATAATTGCATGTCACATCTTTAAATTAGGCGATGTTACAAAGAAATTTCACCTTGAAAAAGTCTTAGAATCTTGGCCAATTTTATGATTAGGGATAAAGAAGGGGATAGAATAGGTGACAATAATTGGAGCATGGTTTGAAAAATTGGAAGTAAACAACATATCATAGTACGACAAGTTAATAGGAGTGGTTAGGGAGAGGACATATAAGATGAGCAATCCCCACGTTGATCAAGTTCGTATTATATTATTATTTTAACGCATGGCTTTTGGTATTCGTTTTCCAATTAAAAAGGGTGATGGAATCCCAAAAGTCAGTCCAATTTGTTGTCATTTTATGACCACTTTCCATGACGATTGGAACTCGTCTTTTTGATTAATATTAATCACATGTCATTCCTCATTTAATATTATCCAAATGGGTATTTTTATATGATTGGTTTATCTTTAAAAATATTGCACCTAATCTTGTAATATTTCTTTGAAACGAAATTGCCAAACCAACCAACACATGATATAATCTTAAGACAAAGAAGTTTACATAAGCCGCCGTTTCGTAACAGCAGACATTTAATATTACACAAACAACATAGGATATTATGAAACCAGAATATGCTCGACATACAAAACGCATTGAAGGTGCTGCTGAATACACAAACATGAAATCAAACCAAATCAAACCTGGTTCACTTATTTAGGCTACTCCCCGTAATCTGTTCGGGGAGAGATAGTAGTTTACTAATTTACATATCATGCCAGTCCTTGATCGACTATAAGCATGCAACCGGTGTTGCTCATCATCAGAGACAAACCTTACTGCTGAACAAGGCATTCTTGATTCCCAGTCACCATTGCACGGTGCGAGTTTTGGCCGATACCATCCACTTCTTCAATAGATTCATCAGCTTCGAGAATGGTATGGTTTTCGTTGTCACTGCAACTATCAGTATAAGAAATAGCTTCGCAGATGAGAGCATTCACTTCCTGGAATCTTGCTTCGGAGAGTGAAACCTCAGCAAGCAGCCTCCAAGCATTCTCCTCAGATGCCTCTTCATAGTCCTTCTTCCTTTTCAGGACCATGTGGCCACTAATTTCCCACACAGCTGGGTTCACTTGAGTGTCGAGAAGTTCAGGACTCACTTCACCAAGGGCTTGTTTCTCCGCATAACACTGCAACCCATTGCAATGAAATTAGTAATGGCTAATATAAACAAAGTATCGTCGCCTAACATATCAAGGAGGGAACACAAAACACTTTCACCATGTTTAAAGTTGATTACCTGCGGCAGGAGGAAGACGCGCTTTCCACAATCAGAGATGAGAACATTGTAAGGAATGTTGTTATCTTGAAGGCAGATGCAAGCATCTGAAATGGTATTGGATAAATCTTGCAGAGTATTACCACCCTCGAATAGAAGGCCTCTGACAGGGTAATTGGCTAGCTCAGAGATTTTGACCCCACAATCCAAAGTGGTTATCTTCTTAGAAGGTGCCTTCTCAATGGGGAATTCCATAGCCAAGTAGTAAGCCTGTTCCATGAAAATAATCAAATTGCTTTTAGAAACAGAAAAATACGAACGTTGTTTCTCATCATTACATTTGTTAAAAATTACTAGTATGGCATACAATATGCTCAATATGAATCCAAAGTCTATCAAAATCAAAAGCTGGGTGGATAAAAACCTGAAAGTGAAGGTGGTTAATGGTAGCAAATGCTCCCAAGCTGTTGTAACCCAAACGGAAGTAAGGGTTTCCAGCCTCAGCTGCCATGTGAAGCGCAAGCAAAAAGCTATCACGGTCAATCCTCTGTGGCAAGCACTCCAGAATACGAGGAATCAACAGAACATGCCCATACTCAATAGGGCTAACCTGTTATGCCAGCATCACCAACAAAGGTCACAAATCATCATACATTTACCAATTCAAAAGGAACTTTTAGAACTAAGACCAAGAACCCACGTTGATAGCAACCATGCTTGGAGAATTTTCAACATCGATGGGGGCACTTGCAAAGAACTGAACATCACCGTCCTCACTTGCTTCAAACTGGAAGAGCACCTCCTCTTGACCAACTTTAGTAAAGTTAAATTTGTTCCCGTCAAAGGGCTGGAGAACCTTGTCAACACGGAATTCAGTTGGCCTCTTCTTCAAGTGCCGGCCCTCGTTCAGCTGGGCAATGAAACCATACTGGCCAGGAATCACCTAAACCAATATCATCACACGACTTTCATCAATTACAAATCCCTAAAAATGAGTAACTACCACATACAACAGTGTCTTTTAGTTCGAATAACAAGCCAACCAAGCAAACATATATACAACCATAAGAACTGACCTTGGTTTCACAAGCTGTCACATCATAACGAAAGAGTCCTCTCTGCATACGCTCCTCCCACTATAGAAAAAAATCACTCATCCATTAAAAGACATGGGAAAGAACAGATCTTGGATCACTATTCTTCATTTTGATCAAGTAATTATACCTCCCCAAGCAGGAGCGAGTCAAGGAAAGCAACCGGAGGCTCAATATTTTCATGTGCAATTGCCTCCTTGCTAGCAATCTTATTCTCTTTCTTGAAGGCATACAAAGGAAGCTTTGCACCTATTCATGCAGCCAGTTAGCAGAAAACATCAACCCAATTACAATACAAGCTTTAACAATAAATCAAAATCAAAGTAAAAAAAAATTCAAAAAATACCTTGAATGCAGCAGGTCTGAAGGCAATTACGGCCGCAGCCTCCAATCCTTTTAGCAACATCATCAGCCTCATCTTTTTGGAAATTGGAAACAACAGTAGGAACCCTCTTGATACTTAACATAATTTTGTCACTCATCTTCACCTTAAATAAACTTTTGCTTGCTTAATAGACAGAAATCAAAATACTTAAAAGAAGAAAGAGCACTTTTATTGTTCGCAGTCTACCCAAATCTATAGATTATACGATATAAAAAGGGCTTTAGTTAAGGAGAGAACCGCCACCAGCGAGAAAGAGGAGATCAGAAGGGCTACCGCCTTCAGAAGGCAAAGCACCACGTCCACCGTGCGGCGAAGGGTTGCTGCTCTCAATTACACAACCCTTACGTCGTACTGCGCGGACATGAATTAGAGGCCGAGTTACTCCGTGTATAGCCGTGATGTCTACAACTTGTCTAACCTGGGTATTACCCCCCACAAGAAACACCTTCTTCCTAAAACCAAATCCTACCCTTTTCACCAAATCGCAAACAAATTACCGGGTATGCAACAACCGAAAAGATCGAGTCTTTAATTAAAAAAAAAAAGAACCTGGGTTTTTTTATAAAGGTTTTTCTTTTTTTTCTCCGAACTGGGCTGTCTTTAAGTTGGATAGAAGGAAGATCAAAGAAGATTGGAAGAGGATACGGGGGAAGATTTGAGATGGGAGAGAAATGGGGAGGAGATGTTATATATATATAGATAAGAGAAAAAGGAGTGGTGCCTGTGATTTTCCTTTTTTTTATTTTTTGCTGATTGAATGGTGGCTGTGATTGGTTTGTGTAAAAAGAAAAAAGAAGAAGTGAATGATAAGCAGCAATGAAACCTCAAGAGGAACAGGAGGGAGGAACAGGAGAGGGACACTTCGGTTCGGGTTACCGTCGTTTAATGTGGTCCAGAGGCAGCAGTAACGCCAACCAAAGCGTCAGCGGGCGATGGACCACCGAAACGGAAGCTATCGGTTCAGTTCAAACGGCTCGGAGAGGAGAGGACCATGCTCTCTCGTTTTAGCTCATTAAAAACAGTTACGTGATGCACGTGTGTAGGCCAAACCACAAAACAACCCTAGGGTTTTCTTTGTCGCTTTTAGTCAATAATATTATATATATATATACACTGAAGTAGGGTTGGAAATCACTGCAGCCAATAGCAGTGAATTCCAACTTTCACCCCTGAAAAATCTGAAGAAAATAGTAAATTCTTAATTTTACCTTTTTTAATTTTTTATATTTTGTATATTTTACCGATTGTGAAAGGACAATGGATCTAATAGATCAACACGTGGGCTTTTCTTTCGGCTTAAATATTATAATTTTTTGTTTTTTTATGGTGAATTATTTTGTTTTATCGACAGGATTCCACGTGGCTGTTTTTGTTCCTTTTAAATTCTTAATCATCATTTAATTTTTCCTTAATTTATTTTTCTGTTGATATTAAGAAAATTAGTTTTTTTTATTTTTGCTTTTATCATTAACCACACTATGTAATATGTAAAAGGCCACTCGAATTTTCTATAAATTCAAATTATATTTTTTAAATTAAATAATTTAAGTAATTCTTGATATTAAAGAGACATAACCATATATAATTAATTAATATAATATTAATTAATATTCATATTCATATTAATTTATTATTTTAATTAAAATAAATTAATTATAAATATGAGTAAAAATAAGATAATATATTTATGAAAATTTTAATATTATTTAGAGTAAATGAAATTTATAAACAAATTATAATTTTAAACATACAACTAAAAAATAAAAAAAATGATTTTGATTCTTAAAATTATAGTTTTAAAAACAAATATTATTCAAAGTAAATGAAAATTATAAAAAATTATAATTTTAAACATGTAACTAAAAATTAAATAAAAAATTATTTTGATTCTTAAAATTATAGTTTTCAAAGTAAATTTTAGAATAATTATATTTCCAATTAACATGTCTACTAAATTATATAATTTTTTCTTTTAGATAATTTATATTTTTTACTCAATTAATTTTATAATTTGAATAAAAAAATATTTATTTTTATATAGCATTATTAATGTTGAAGTTAAATAAATAACTATTTATATTTTCTTATAATATAAAGAAATATTAAATTTAAAATTTTAATAAAAAATTAAAATATGTATTTATTATGAATGTAATTTATTAAATAAAAATATTAAATTATATAAAATGAAAAAAATTGTATAATTTAATAAAATATTAAATTATGAATGTATTTGTATTATAATTATATATATTAAAATGAAATTTATATGTTAATAGAAATTTAAATAATATTTAAATTTATAATTTTAAAAAATTAAAAAAAATTAAACTACTTTTTTAAAAATTCAGGGCAAATCAAACATTTTTTCAAAAATTCAAAAAAGATTACAAAGATGGCACTGTAAAGAGACCTCTAAAATTAATGTAACTAAGAACAATTAATTTCTAATTTTTTCCTTTTAATAGTAAATTTCATGTTTTACTATCATAGGATTTAAACACTTTGCTGCCCTTAAAAAAAGGTATTATCCCACGTAAAGATATTTGATTTTATATATTTAGATTAAATAGATAATATTAATTTTAAATTAATATATAAAAATATTTTTATATAAAATATTTTTAAAATAATAATAATAATAATATTATTATTATTATTATTATTATTAAACTAAAAAGTAACAAACATTATAACCATCAACAATCTTAAACATCATAATTTTCAATTTTAATAATTTATTTTATTAATTTTCTATTTTTCTTTAATAGTAACAAAAAAATTTTAAATATTTTTTTTAATTAATTATTTAAATTATTTTTTAACTTATCAATATTTAAAATTTAATTTATTTAACATAAAATAATAAATTATTGATAGTTCAATATTAATAATAATTATTATTATTTTCAAATTTCATTTTAATAATAATATAAATAAATTGCTTAAGGTAATAAGGTAATTAGATAATATTAATTATTAATATATATTTTATATTAAATTAAATTAAATTATTTTTAATGAATATTTTATATATAATATAAATTCTTATAAATTCATTATTATTATTATTATTATTATTATTATTATATTAAAATAAGTTAAAAAATTATTATAATCGAGAACAATTAAATTTTATTTTTATTTTTTTAAAATTTAAATAAAATAATAAATTTTTATTTGTATTTTTTACTTTAAATATAGATATTTTATATATATTTATATATTTTAACTTGTAATTTATAAAGTGAATAAAGTTTAGATAAATATAATTTACAATATTCATTCACTTTAAAATAAATAAATTTTTTTAATAAAATAAAATATGTTAAAAAAAATCTTATGTGATAATATATAAATTCTGAAATATATTTATACATGCACATCTATAAAATTCAAAAGTTATAAAACCTTTTAGAATTTTATAACTATTAACCTTTAGATTGAAATAATTAATTAAAAAATCAAAGAATTTATATAATCATAATATTTCATTGTATAGTTAAATTTTATTTATAAAGATATTATGATATATAATATATTTTAAATTAAAGTAAAAATAATTAATGGGTTATTAGTGATTTGCCACGTAAGAAGCCTGTTACATCAAATTTTGTGTGTTATTCAAGTGTGTTACATGTTTTTTTATCAATTATTTATTATTACAATATATATATATATATATATATATATAAGTACGTAATCATGTCTCGTCCATGGCAATATTTATTATAATTTATTTAATTATTTTAATTATTTTAATTTTTTATTTGTTATGATTTATTTTAATGTAAAATAATTAAAAAAAATTATATGACAAGCCCATATATCTCTATCTTTTATTAGTTAGCAATTTTATATTGATTTCATGCACTCTAATTTTCTCTATTTTTACAAATTCATTAAAATATTCATCAAATAATCAAAAAAAAATTATCTGAAATTTATCATATAATTTTTTTTTTAATTTTTGTAGTATAGATAGAATAAAGATTAACATTTAAAGTCAAATTGGGTATATTCTATTCAACAAAAGGATGGTAATTCCAAATTTTTAATCATTCATTCTTTCATATAATAGAGGGACACGTGTTGGTTCAAAATAAAATATATATTTGGTATTATTTTAGAAATGGTAAAAAGAGGGAAACATCGCTAACGTGACGACGTCATGTAAACCACGGAACCATCTGCCTTCGTAGTCAAATGCCCTTCTTCTCGATACTGCATAGTTTGGGATGCGTTTAGGGTTTCCCGTTACAGAATATTCTTTCTATTTTATATTAAACGGTTGTTTAGGATACTAATTCGAATCCCATTTTCGGGTTCGGGTTTGATGACGACTAAATCAAATAAATATATAATTGATATTTAAAATAAATAATAATAAATTAATATTGAAACGTGCCGACAAATAAATAAGTGAAATTATGGATTTGTAGCTGACGCTGGTTATGATGGTAGAAAATGCCAATTCAGTACAAATTGAAACAGAAAAAGTAGAACCATTCACATGTCAGTAGGTGGATGAAATAAAATAATTGTGGTGCTGTTGAATGACAGAAAGCCACACAAAAGAGGGCCCACCCTGGGGAAACTTCGTCATGGATAGATAGAACCCACAAGCGCAGAAATATACTATGCACGGCGACAGTTGGGCCAAGTAGTTCCCCACGTAGCCGATCATTGATCTTTCTCTAACATAAACTTCCTGTTTCTCAATTTTTGGTATGTTGTTTTAGATTTGTGGAATTTGAATACTGGCAATAGCATTTCCATAGTTAAACCAACAGCTTCCTTCGATGATGAATAAGATTCGATTCAATTTTTATACCAATTATTTTAAAAAATTCATAATCAATTTATATTTATTATATATATATATATATAATTCTAAAAAAATACATCAAAATTTATCAAGTATTCTTAAATTAACAAAATTTAACATAATTATTCAATTTCTTACATCAACATTTTTATAATATAATCAGCCAATAATAAAAGCATTTTTCTTCATGAAATAACAAAAATTATTAATTAATATCATCAAAATTTGTAAAGACATTTCATCCATTTTCATATCATATATTCTCTACTATCATCATTTACTATAATATTTATAAAAATATCACTTATATCATTTTAATTCATACATAACTAATTTAATTAATTTTTAAATCTTAATCATTAATTTAAAACAATCGATTCAAATCAATTAATAATTACATCAGATAAATCTTTTGAATAAAGTTTGGGCAATTAACAATATAAATATTTACGGGTTTGAAAATTGTATTATTTAAGGAAAAAGTACAAATAATAACGCAAAAAATGTGTAAATATTACCATAAGAACCTTAATTTTGTTGCAATAACATTATGTTCAGTAAATAATAAAATATAGAAATATTGCTATTTAAGAATCATTGTGAAGTTTAACATCCAACCCAATTATTGTTGGAGCCTTTACAAAATATTACAAAAGACATTTATCCCACATCTCTTTTGTAAAGCTAAACCATTGAGTTTAAATATCACTTGCTTCCTTAGGATCGTAAAATGGGTTTGAGAAATGGGATGGGCTATCCGATCCATTTTACGATTTTATTTTAATACGTATTTAAATTGGTTTAAACTTTTCTTCTTTTCATAAGACTTTTCTTCTTGATTCTCTCCACCACCTTCCCACGTTCACCTCAACGTTCACCTTCACACATTCACCTCAACGTTCACCTTCCCATGCTTCTCGTCCTCCCTCAACGTTAACCTCACCTTGAAACACTATAAATACATAGCTTCTCTAAGTAGTTCAACACACAACAAGCAAAGCGTCTTCCTTTGCTCTCCTCTTTCTCTCCTCTCATTCAAAGCTTGCTAGTTCGGCAGATTCTCGAGTTCTTGTTTTTGCTGTTCCTGTTGTTCCTACGTTGGTAGAAGAGCTCGTTTAATCCTGGGAGGATTTGCTACTATACGTAAATATCATTTAAGGACAATACTATCGACACGACTCGAGCTATTGTTTGTTTGTTCAATTTATTGTTCGAAATATTATTCAATTTTATCCTACAATTATAAATTAATTTAAATCTATATTTTGTAGTTTTTTTTTAATGTTATTTTTGGGGATATGGAATCTCTAAGTAGATTCCTTTTCTAGGAATATTAAAATAGTCGTGTTGTGGTCCGAACAACAACGACAATAATTATATTTTTTTTTAAAAAAAATTAGGGCTATAAATAAAAATTCGAATATTGTGTCTTGAAAAATGAATATCTTGAGGGAGGATGCTCTTTTTTCTAGAACATCCACATGTTTTTGTTGCCCACTATCCACTTTTTAATATAATAATATATAAAATAATTGTACTCAGAAATTCTGGAACACCACATGGGTTTCCGGGACACCTGGCTTATCCATATTGGATTTCTTTTAGATTTATACAACTCGTAAATAATAAGATTTAATTCATCATTTTTTAAACACTATACTACTTTATTTTATTTTCTAGTTAATAGATTATTTAATGTTAATTAGTTTTTTCGTATTTATTAATTTATATAACATCTAAAGTTAATTGATCATTCATATCAAATTAAATTTATATTTAAATTATACTTAAATATTTTAGATTTATGAATCAATATGACCTAAATATGAAACTTGATAAAAATATGAAACGATACACGAATAAATTGATTTTATATCAAAAAAAGAAAAATTATAAAGTTGTGAAGGGATGAGAAAGATATTTGACTAGTCATATTTATGTATTTTATATATACGATATATATTTAAGTTAATTTGTTAATATGGTAATAATTAAATCATCTAAGATGAATCAAATCTTCATTAAATTGGATTTTTTTTTATTAGAAAGAGCTCGTATATTTGAAGGTTGATGTAAATTAAATTAATTTATATAAATATAATCCCTATTAAATTATACATCATTTTAATATATTAATTATAGATAAAAGAGTTTTAATCCAAGTAATTATAGATAATTCATAAGGTAAAGAAAATCAGCCATGGTTGATTGTCTTTTTCCTCGTTTTGTTCCTTTTATTCGGAGCTTACATTTAATTGGCTTTTGACAAAAGCCAATTCTTGATGCAATTAAGCCCATAAACTTTCTCAAAAGTTACAAACCAACCCAAAATTATACAAATGTCAACTATCTTCCAGGACTAGTTTTGTACCACTTTTCTTTTTATATTTCTTTTTTGTAAAAAAAAAAAACCCTAGGGCATATTAATGTTATACGGAAAAATAACTAAATACTCAAGTCACTTGCTATTAAAATTACATGATTGGCAAGCTATATATGAATTCTCAGCAAAGGCTCGTAATTAATATTATATGAGTTTTAATATATTATAAAATTAAAAAATATATTTTTTAATATTAATTAATTTTAGAAAGGTCGATAGAGTTTGATAAATTTTACGGATATCAAAATTTAAAATTATTTTTTTCATTTTAAAAAATAAAAAAAATCTATATTGTTTGGGTGGAAAAATATTTTAATTTGATGGAGAAGCTATTTGTGGGAAAAGTGGATGGAAATTTCTCCATTTCACATGAGAGTGGCATAAAATTGTATGGTAGGGACGAGATGAGACGAAATTTCCTCAAGTATTGTTTTCCAAATACAAGTTTCATAATAACTCCCAATTTACTTTTATATGCAATTATACACTTTCATCATCCACAAATTATATTGGTTGATTTATATATAATCATTATCATTTTCGGATTTAGTAATATAAAATATTCAATATACTTAATTTTTAAATAAATTTATCTTTTTTTTTATCATAATCAATTATTGACCGTCTAATATCATTCATTGATTATATTATATTTTATGATTATGATTATTTTACTCTAAGATATTTATAATTGTATGTACTTGATTGTGTATATGATAAATAATTTCGTCAATTCAAAAATGTAAGTTAATCCCTTTTTCATGTGTAACGTTTGTAATTATTTACTAACTTGTTAAGGTAGCATCCCAAAATTAAAAGGTACACGAGTCTATATGAAAGGTATTGAGCTAGATTCATTATATGATTATAATGATAAATATGCATCTATTTATTTTTTTCTATTAAAATATATATGATAAATATATATCTTGTAATATATGTATTATATTTATTTATCATATTAATCATATTTAATGATCATATAAATTATATTTATCAATTATAAAGCATGAAGGAGGATTGATGGTTAGCAACCATTGAATGACATTAATCACAAATGATTGATGGTAGATATTGGTATTAACTAATTTTTTATGATAATAATAATTGTATAGTATAGTTAAAAAATAATAAAAATAATTAAATTAGAAATTAATACGATATATTTTTCAAATTAAAAATATTTTAATTACAAATAAAAATAAAAAAGAAAAAAGAAAATTAGAAAACAAGGTGGAAAGGGGGGAATGGGATGTGGTAGGGGTGAAGGGTCAAATTTAGTGGGTCATACAAACAAATACAAAATGAGGTGTCAACCTTCACCCCATTATTACTTTCTTAAATGCCTCAAATTTGGCACAGAAATTGATCCATTAAAATTTCTCCTCCATGTATCTTAACCCATATCTCCATACCTCACCATTTTAATATTTTATTTTATTTTATTTTATTTTTTATAATAATTTATATGATTTTTTTACGTTATTGATAGATAAATTTGATATTGATTTACTTTACAAATTAAAATAAATTTATATTAAATTTTAAAAGTATTATTTCTATAAATATTTTCAAAAATTTTCATTATTTTTTAAAAAGTACTATATTTTTTATATAAGCATTTCTATTTTTAATAATTTTTTAAAATCCACATATCTATTTAAATTTTCTTGGATCTCAACTCCTCGCATGAGTATTATTAGGATTTTTTTTAATAATCATATGATGATCGAATTTGTAGGAAAAATATGATATATGTTAATGTTCTATAATTAGTTTTTTAAGTTAGATCTAATCTACAACTAAAATGAATTCCACCATATTTTTCTAAAATAATCATATCAATTTTGTTTGACTCAATTTTTTAAAACAAATTGTTTAATGAATATTCATTTAAAATACTTAAAATTCATAAATAAATTCATTTATATTTTGTCAAGTAGCATTTATACATATTAAAAAATTTAGAATAATTTCTCGATTAATTAAATATATTTTGATTTATGAAATTATTAGATTAAATAATTATTTTAATCTAATAAATGAAATGTGTTTTATATTTTTGATCTATAAAATTATTAGATTAAATTATTATTTTAATCTAAATAAATTAAATAAAGATTTTAGACCAATCAAATTATTCAATTTATTATCTAAATTTAAATTATTTTAATAGTAAGATAAATATTATTAAAATAATAAATAATTAAAGTGATAATTATTTTGATAATTCTATCATTTTAAAATGATAAGATAGAGGTTTAATTTTCAAATCCCTCTCCTTTAAATCACTGAGACTCTTATTCATTCCAAACACACATTTGGAAGCTAAAAACTGAAAGCAATAAGAAGCTTTTAAGTCTTAAGCTCTATAAATCTTTTAAGACCTTAAAAGTGTTTTTCAAGTTCATTAAGGAGTTTATTAAGATGTTCTTCATCCAAGATTTTATGCACTACAATGTCATTCATCATGTAATAAAATATATATCATTTTAAAATTAAATAAATTTTAAATAAAATAAATAATTCATATATCAAATTAAATAACTTTCAAAATATATAGAATTCTAAAAATTACTATAGCTAATAAATATATACATATATATGTATATTTCTTCATCTTGATAAAATCTAAATATTTATCAAAGATGTTAGTTTTCACATGACTAAATTACCTAATTATAAATAAGCATGAGAAATTTAATTATATTAAAAATATTATTAAAATTTACAAATCTAAAAATATTAACCAAATAATTATAAAATTTAAATTCAGTCAAAAATTCAACATAAAATAACAATAAAAAGCCATAAACTTGAGGTTAGTTGGATTGACATTGGTGCAGATTTTTGAATCTCTCATTTGCTTCGTACAATAATTAACTCTCATGTTGAGAAAAAATCAATATTTCATTCCATAGCTTCATCGTCTTGGTTGGTGGAAAGTATTTTGTTAGAAATGCCTGGACCAACTGTGTCCAGCTAATGAAGGTATTCGAAGGCTTGGAATGCAATTAGGACTTGGCTTTGTCCTTCAATGAAAAAGGGAACAGCCTCAGCCTGATAGCTTCATCTGACACTCTATTAATCTTGAAAGTGTTGCAAACCTCCAAAAATTTTGCTAGATGTTCATTTGGATTAGATTAGGCTTCAGTTTGAAGTTGTTGCTTTTCATAAAAAGTCTAACAATGCTTGGCCTAACCCCCTCTAAGTTAGGCAAAACATAATATATAAAAGGCTTGTCAACTTCCATTATGTATTCCTATTCTACTTCTCTAATCACTCTAAGCCTAACGTGGAATGTTCTTTCTATCTCTGGGTCAATCTCTAAGATTTCATCATTTAAGGATCTCCTCAGATGATTAAGCACAATACCTATGAAGATGAAAAGAAAATTCATTGTCAGTATTAATGAATTCAAACAAAATCTAAATTCTAAATTAATCAATTACTCTCAAGTTTTTAATATTGACTAACAAACATCAGTCCTCGACAACGACACCAAGAAGGGAGCAAAAACTTGTTAGCATATAAAATGTTCTATCTTAGCATGCATGGTAAATCAATAAGTTTTAAAAGTTATAATTCTTATTGTGTAATTACGCCACCATAAAAATACAGGTCGCAACTACAGTATAAGGCTATCATTCATTAGACTGATGGTAGTCAGGTATTGGACATTAATTTCATCAATCAAATTATAAGATATAGTTTATTAAACTAACTAGTCATTACCCAATTAACATAATTAACATAATGTACAATAATTTTTAGGGATAGATGAATATGAACATAAATAAAACCCTTCATTAATAATTCAATCACTAACTTCAACGCAGTGTATTAATGCAAAATTCTTCCTTTCAAAAAGAGGCTTTGCCTACCATAAATAAGTTAACCCCTTACTTTTATGATTGTTAAGTTAGATTCAATGATTAAATCCGGTTTACACACTTTACGCTTTCTAATTTACTTAACTCTTATATCTAGGCAATTCTAATTAGGTGTTCTTAAGTTCATTCGGTTAAATTAATTATTCTTTCAAAGCGATTAATAGAACTATTTAATATTCACATGTTAAAAGGATCCTTTCTAACAATTGAATATAATGGCATGAATCACAATTTAAAAACATGAAGAACATAAAATTGCTAAATGAATGAAAATATATGTTCATATAACATCCAAACTCTATCAATCACTACTAAAGCATAGCTAAAAATTTAAATAAGTAAATGAACATAATAGTTAAGAAAATTACAACCATAAAAACTTGTTCAAAACAAAAATAAAAGAAGATAGGAAATAAGAGGAACTTGAAGTACTTTGTTGCTGTTCCCTGCTTCAACTCTTCCTTCTCGTCCAATCTGATTGCTCTTCTCAATTCCTTGACGAAGATCTATCACAAAATAAGATTTCAAAAGAAGATTAGCAGTAATTCAAATGCTAAATTGATTAGTCCTTCCCTTTCTCTCCAAAAACCCAATTTTATTTTGTCGATGAATGAATGAATCCCTTTTCCAACATGTTCTGACTCATTAAAAACCCCCTCTAAAAACTACGTGAACTCTAGATGGATCCTAACCCTTCGATTAAATGATCCTATGGCTAGCAAAAGAGAGAGAAAGTGACCTAAACAAGCCACACAAGTCATATGAAGCAAGGCACGACTCGTGTGGAGCTCGAATCATGCAAAAGGGAGAAAAATAAAGGGAGCCGCATGGAACACGACTCGTGTGGTTCCTCACACGAGTCATGTGAATCTTGGCAAAGGAAAAGTAGGGGAATTCGAGGATAATTCAAGGGACACGACTTGTGCCCCTCTCCACATGAGTTGTGTGATGCTTGACAAGGCCAAGAAAATGAACTATGCAAGAGTGAAATGTGCCTAACATGAGTCGTATGCCTAAAACACAACCCATGAGACCTAAATTTAACATATTTATGCATGAAATGAATGTTAAATACTATAAAATATGTAAATTTAAAGTTAAATATAATTAAATCATAAACTAAATTAGAATGAAATGTAAGAATTTAAATGTCAAAACTAAAAATAACATGTAAAATATGCAATATGTGAAGAAAATATAGAGAATTATGCTAATAATGCAAGATATGAGTATGAAACATGAAATGATAGAAAATGTATGATATATCCAGATATACAAATAAAATACATGAAAACATAGCCCACAAAATTATTTAAGAAGTGAGAAAAGAGAATAATAATGACAATTATCAATTATTATATATAAGAATCACAATCCTTTATCATTATTATAAAGGTAATCATAATTCAATCATAATACAATATCTTTCTTTTTTTGAAAGTTAAGTTGAAAACAATATTTATTATTATTCTCAAGAATATTAGAATAACTATATATTATACATATAAAATTAAAATTTTATTTTATATAAAAAAAAACACTCCCTCTGTTCCATAAAATAATTAAATCTTTATATTCCACCAAAATAGGATGAAGATTTTTTTCGAATTCATCAAGGTGGAAGAAATCTTATAAAAATGCTATTTTTATAGAAGGAAATTATTAGAAAATCCAAATAATTTGATAATTATCCGAACATGGGGGAGGGGAACGGACCATTGAGATGGTGTGAATAGCACACCTGGACGCCCATATAAATGTGGTGAGGACGAGCCGTACCATCAATTGACAGCCGACTCAATGTCTGATTCCGCCTCGCTTCTTTCTCCAGCTCTTCCTTCATTCTTCGGCCAAAATCATTCTATACCTTTTTACTTTACATATACTGATTTTTTTAATTTAATTCTTTTACAAATAATCATTAATCAATTTTATTATCATTAATTCATCATTAATTATTCTGGCTATCAATTATCAATTAAAAATGATTAATATCAATTCTTGATTTAGTTAATTATTTACAGATCAACACATTTAATATGTATGTATTTATCATTCATTATAAATATCAATATTTAATTAAATATGTATTTATTTACCTGGATTTATTATTTATTACAAACACGTATTTAATTGATAAATCATATTCACTTGCTAAATAAATAAAAATATGTTTATTTAAATTATTGATTAGCTATGATTCATTATCGGATTTTGATGAGTTAATAATAATAACGATGATAAAAAAATAATATTAATAATAAAATGATTAAAAAAAGTTATATTAATGATAACAAATAAACTAATTTAAAATATTTACACATTAAATATCTTGACATTTAAGATGAAAAGGTAATAAATCACAGAATTATTAAAATTTTTTATATTTAAATAAAATAATAATTAAGTGTCTGTGGAGAATACATTGACACAATCCATAAAAGAAAAGGATTAAAAATTAAAAATGAAATTAATTTTTCTAAAAAAACTCAAAGTGCGGAAAAATTCTTGTTTTTGTTTAATCATTTTATTATTAATATTAATTTTTCTAAAAACTAAAAGCACATGTTTTTGTTTCAAGGATTAAAGAGAATAATAATGTGCTTGTGCAAGGTCCTATAAATGAGCATAAGAAAGAGAGAGATGCGAGGGCGATGTCTGTATTCATCATCTGCTAGATCTTGCCTTCATTTTCCAATTTATATGTGGCCCATATGACTTCCAGGTTTCTATTGTTGCGTCTACAGTGGTCATCATTATCCAATTCCTTTTAAAAAGGTACCAACCTGCCTGCTCTTTTCTTCTGTATAATTATTCACATTACGATACCCAAATCAAATCAATAATGGAGATTGGTTATTTTGTATATGGGTCATTTACAAATAATCCATAATGAAGATGTAAAACGTAACTACAGATTAAGATTCAAATTTAACGTAAAAATCATATTTGATCATTCGATTTTGATATCAACATAACATAGGTAACTTAATCTGCATACTTATTTGCAAAAGGATCAAAAACTACTGTGAGTGGAAGAGGGTATTGTCATGGACGGGGACATGCATTCTTCTAATGGTTAGAAAGTGAAAAGATTGAGAGATATAGAAGCCACATGAGATAGAGAGCAACTAGTAGTAGTTGTGTTGGTCTTCTTGTTAAAAGATTAAGAGAAACAAAAAGGGCATTGGAATATGCTTTTTCACCGACCTTATCAACTTTTGTCCAATAAAATTCCATTCTTGTCTTCCTCTTGTCCCAATTTACAATTCCTTTTTCTTATATCCGCCTTTCTCTTTTCATTTTCTTATATCAAATCTAAAGGTGGGAGCATCAAATGAAAATACCCACAATCTAACACTTTGAAAAACAAATGGGTGTATGGACATGCAAGTGATTAGAAAGGAACTGAACCCTTAAACAAACTCATATATCACGATTAGATTGATGGTTTAATTATTGTCCTTTGCTAGAGAATTTTAAACAACATGTGGCATTGCTGAAGTCTTCAAAGTTGTCAAATGGGTTACAGCTGAATTCACGATTTCATCATCACTTGCTAAACTTTGATCATTCCATTCATCTAGAAGATGGACCGTTTTTAGCATATAACTTCATTTTTTTTATTAAAAAATAAAACACCCTATTATCACTCTTGTCAACTTGTAATCGGTGCCTCCCACTTAAATTTCGACTATTATTGGCTAATGCAATAGGAACAATGATATGCTCATAGTAAAGATGCTCTTTTCCATCTCATAAGATCCTCCTTTCTTGAGCATAAGAATTTCCAAACTAAGATTCACAAATGTCCCTTTTCACTTTTTATATTTTTAAATAAATGAAAAGAAATTCATTGATTAATTTTGGATTTCCTTTTTCATCCATCATCACTCGTTCCACACGACAAGTTCCATTCATCATCTCCATCGCTTTCTACAGTCCATAGCCTTTTCTCTATATAAATGAGCTTATTCTCGTACCTCAACTCTACCACTGCAAAATCTCCTTACTCGATCATCGTCAACTTCCCAGAAAATTAAAAATCAAACTTCTACTTTATTTCTTCAAAGCCAAGAAAAGATAAAGCTGGTATAGATGAGCAAGTTCAGCAGGTCTCAAATTCTGATGCTAACATTTTTAGCTGCGCTTTTGTTTGCAACTCCTCTTTTGTCTTCTTCTTTAAGGCCTACGTATCTCTATTTCATCACTAATCTTGTTATTATAGCTCTTGGAGCTGAAGCTGGCCTTCTCTCAGCAGCCTTCTCCACGCCATTAGATGGCCGTGATGATATCAAGATACCTCATGATGGTCGTCATTCATCTTCTCCTGATCCTCCTGCAGGCAAGAAGAAGAATAGGGTCGTTGACAAGTTAAAGAAATGTCCTTCCATGCCAAGCATTTTCTTTATAGGAAGTGGAGGGGCACAAGTAGTTGATGATGGAGTTGACGAAGGTGAAGGACATGGAGAAGAAGAGGAAGTAGAAGGAATTAGTGGGCAGGAATTATTCACCAAAGCTGAAACATTTATAGGCAACTTCTATGAGCAGCTGAAGATGCAAAGAGAAGAATCTTGGAAGAGGATTCATGGAGTTGGACATCTGCATATGCATTCATATTGATCATAATTCCTATTTACGTTCTATGATTGATCATAGTAAAAGTATCATTGGTTTAGGGAGCTTTTAATAACTAGAAAGAGAGAGAGAGAGAGAGAGAGAGCTTCTTCGTTTGATCTCTTTAGTTCTTTCTCTACCATGATCATGTGCTAGCAATTACAGAAGATGATGACGATGAATCATTGATCATGAACAAGTGCTGGACAATTCAACAAAGTTTAGATAGATGACTAGTATGGGATGACCCATACACGTATGCATTTGATGTTGTGAAACTTGTTTAGCTTTATTTCAGCAAAAGCTTGTATCTTGAAAAAAGGCCTCCATGTTGCCTGCATCTTTTATTTGGATGACGTTAAAAGCACAACTTCACAACACGGATCACCATTCAACTTTAATTATCAATATTATTCTATAAAATAAATAAGCTGAATTATATATTTATTTTCAGCCTATTAAAAATATAAATATTCAATTAATCCTATTAAAATCAATAACTGAATCAAACCAAAATTAATTCCTTAGTTGAGAATATGATGGTGTTTAGTTCATGTTTGATAGAAGTTTCAAATTCATTTTTCAAATTTATTCCATTTTATTTATTATTAACCCTGTTTAATCAGGAGATTGAAATGAAAAAACCAGAAATTACATCCCTACCCCTTGCGCGGACAGACTAATATAGTCATTTTATTTAATTATATTATTCTTCAAATTCATACATGGATTTTGAAACATGTCTATTGTTGAAAAATTAGCAATTAGTATTATAATATGAAATATAAATGGTAATTACTATAACACCCTTCATCCTAAGCTGATTGAGATCGGGGCATCTAAGATTTAATTCATAACTATATTGGAAAAGCAGCATGAAAAAGATGTTGCCTACATAAACAGCATTAGCTGATGTTAGGCACGGAGGTAGCTAGCCCTTGACGACAAACAACATAAATTAAGAGCCATGCTATTTAATTCACAAACGGATTTAACAGTAAGTCTCCGATTTGCACACTGCGAGAAGAATTGCTTGCAAATATAAGAACAAGGACGGAATCAGAAGAAAGTCGCAAGGTTTATTCTAGTTCACCAGCATATGCTCAAACCCTGTCCCAGCTTGAAGCCCTGGAACCCGACTCACTCCGACATTGTGAAGCAATTGCTGCAGCCATCGCCTTGTTGTTGGATCCTCCTGGATTCATTAGAAAGTCGGAGGAAATTTAGGTACAACGCCTAAAAGGGAAACTATATTATCCAATCTTTATGCCTGTTTGTTTTCCCACAACGTAGAATATTGTGAACTGAACTTATCGTTCATGAAAGAAACCATCATTGGTTCCCATGCACTATAATCAAGGCATGGGAACTTCCGTTCTAAATGATCAATTGAAAAAAAAAAACTGGCCTTGCAAACTCCAGTATATCAGATTCAGTAGACGAAAAAATTATCTCCTCCTAGCTTGTATTATTAACAATATTAAATCAAAAAACAAGTTCATTTGATTGGACTTACACGAAGGCAACTACTGAAGGTGTTATCTCTTAGCATGTCTGGCAAGCAGCTCCTTAAAGCGTCACAAGCCCTGCATTCCAACACACGATGGTTATAAATAAAGTGAAAATGAATCTGGCTAAACAAAGCCAAAGAAAGGAATTCTTTCAAGCAACTAATGAGTTGGCGGTGCACCTACCTTGGATTGTCTGATAGTCGAAGATAGCATCGTATAATATGTTTTAGCAACCGAGATGAGGGTTGTTCAGCAAGTGCAGCAACCATGTTCCCCAAAACTCGACCAACAGCGAAAAACCGTTCTGCTGTGGTGCAGATATAATCCAAGCCCACATCATCCAGCAAAATCTTTTGCACTATAAATGTAGCAACCTGGCATTAGAAAAATGTATTGTTAACATAATCAACAGACTAAATGAAATACAAGTGCGTGTCTTTATAACTTTGCATTTTCAAACATCCCTCACCTCATTGCTGTAGGATTTTTAATCCTTCAAGTTCATGTAGTTGTGTCAGTTAAAAAGAGTATCAGTCCAGTTTAAAAAAAAAACAAAATCAGAAACAAAAAATACAGAGAATAATCCCCAGTAAGTTTCGCATAAGCAATATCATAATTATAGCTAGCAGCAGTCATGCACATGGAACAACAATGAAATCCCCTCATATTCACTTTAACATGAGGTTTTAGACAACAGCCATGTCCTAGGCAAATGAATCAAGCAACATTGGTAAGATTCAATTCTTCAAGATCCACAAGGTCAAAAGACAACATGCTTCAGCAGATAATAGTTATGGAATTGATATCTTCTGATAGATAGGTCGCTCCGGTGTATAAACCAATCTACCGTCCAAGTACTTTACTGAATTCAAAATAAGATAAGAAAACAACCTTGCACATTTTAAAATTGCCCTCCATTATTTATCAGAGTATCTAAGCTATTCAACTGAGAATTCTCAAGTTTAAAGATGTTCTTCTAATTACCGAAAGCAACTTCAATTTAAGGAAACAAATAAAACTAAATCAATTACAAACAGACGCTTCAAATAAATTGTGAAGAGAGTAATGCAGTTCCAAAAGAAATAATAGTGCCAAAAATACAGTAGTAGCATCTGGCTAGATATTCAGAGCACCAAAAGATAGAAATTAACACTCAACTGTTTTTGACAATTCACTGCCCATCTCCATGGTCCGCAGACATAATGGAATTATTTCAGTTGAGAGAAGGAAACTAATGACTTCAGTGTCATCAACCTGTTAAGAGAAATAAAGTCAGAATTTTAAAAATATTCAAGATTAGATATTTAGAGGTAAAGCTCATTTATCAATCAATCATAGCAGGTAAACTGAGAATAGAATGCCCTTTTGTGTGAATGATTTGCAAACATTTTGTTTTAACAACACAACCATCTCTAACAAAACAAAGAGGCAGATTCACAAATAAAGCATCTGACAAAAAATACCTTCACCAAAGCACCAATCACACCCAAACTGGTGAGCCTCAAGTACTCAAAAGGCCTTGACTTGCTAGTTGTATTAAGGAAAGGATAAAGATATAACGGTATGTGAGCTGCAAGGGGAAAGATCAATAAGAAGAATCATTAAATATCATATTAATCAACCTACATCATCACCCTGGAGCTAGTGGAGAAAAAAACATGACCATGAGTAAGAAGTATAGAAACATAAAAGAAAATTTTTCTCAAATGTTATGCTGCTGAGTCGATGAGAATGAGAACAATACCATTGAGAAACAACATCCTTGTGTCTGGATGAGAGGCCACACACTGTCACAGTATAAATACAAAATGTTACCAATGTATTTGAACTGTGGAAAAAGTAAAGCACTCCAGAGGCCTTAATTCACTCTACAACATTTAAGCAAATGACATCCAATACAAGTGAGTAGAAGAAATAGATGATGGTGAAACCAAGAAAAAATTAAGGCTTTCTGTTATCTTCGTGACATCTACAAGCATCGTTTAGAACCCCTCATATTATCACCCTTCTACTCCCAACTACTGGGGCATGAAATTGGAAAACTCATTCAATTAGACTTTATTTAAGAAATACAATTGCAAGTCAATTTACTAGTTTGAACTTTTTGACCTTTAAGATATGTGTTGTAGATCACCCACATGATCCTGTCTAGCCCTTAATATTCTAAATAGAACCCACCTGGCATATTTAGATCACTTGAATTAACACTTAGAATTTTTAATTATGTGACAAGCCAGCGAACTTTTTCATGAGATTTAACTAAGATTGTAGTTTTCTAATCATTTACCAGGATAATTCACCTTCTGAATGTAAGAACTGCATCATCTTATATTAATTTTGTTAGTTCAAAATGCATGGCTGTGATATACATGCATAAGCCAAACCATCTAGACATAAGTTCTATTTAAAAGAATATAGAAAAGCTATCATCTTACAATAATTTTGTCAGATGAAAATGAGTTAGTAAAGAAAATACATGCATAAGCCAACTTCCAACCAATGCAGATGTCAAAGCTTTGAATAACAAAATGATGGTTTTCAAGACAATAGAATGTAAAAGGAAAGGAAATACTTCACCTGAAGAAGAGCAAGAGCATTGCAAACCCGATTTGATTGTGCAGGGGAAAGGTTCGGTGGTGATAAAACAGGGTATATGGAAACTATTTCCTGCAAGTAAGAAGAGAATACTGAATAATATGGAACAACAGATAAGAAATGATAAACAAGAAGTTTCAAGAATATTCAATTTCCAACAAAATATGAACGTGTATTAAGCCTTTTAAGCTCCAACTAATAGTTTTGTGAGAAACAAACAATGTCATTCATGCAACTGACAAGGTGCAAAAATAGCTAAATTCAACAAAATACAGTTTCCAAACACTTCTAGCTGTAGGTACTATCCAAGCCCCAGCTTCCAGATAGTAATGCTGCAAACCATATGATGCACTAATAGTAATTTCATTTTTTTCTTTACTACATGACCAAATAAGATAACAAGCAACTATTATAACAAGATGGCTGACATTATTTCAATGTGGAAAAATAATAAGTGAGCAAAACAAAGAGTAAGATCAAAATCAATCTGACTAGCATACCTGTAAAAGTGCAGCAATGGTACCAAAGGAATTCCACAATAATGGAGCCAAATCTTGAAATATTTCTCTCTTCTGAAAAAGTAAAAAACAAAAAAAACCAAAGTTTATCACAAATACCTGTATGAGTGTTGCAAAAGTACCAAAAGAATTCCACATGAAAGGTGCCAAATTTTGAAATAATTTCTAGTGCAAAAAAGTGAAATGAAAGGCAGATTCCAGTTTATTGGTTAATCAGGTTATTGCAGAAGTCTAATACCTCAACCATGACTCAATTTTTCACTCTATAACTAAAATAAGAGAAAAACCATGTACGAATTCACCTTAGGTCCTTTCCATGCATGTGAAAATTGACAAATAAAAAAGGCATCACATAGAAAATTACTGATAGCAGAAATCCCAGCTTTATAAAAACTTATTTATAAGCACACAAGTTTCCTTCTTCTAGCAAAAGAAAAATAAGACCTGAATAAAAATCAGTCAGTCTTGTTTACCCCTTTTAAGTGTTGTATATTGTGAAAAAATATCAATATGCAAACCATACCCTCTCATTAAACCATATATTACAAAATCACCAATCTCCAGAAAGGCATCTCTGCATGTGAGTAAACTGAGTTTTGACAGAGCCTGTAAATATGTTGATCTACTCTCAAAATCATTATTCTAGAAGAAATACATGCAAGTAAAACGCATTTCAAACAATTGTTAGCCAAGACAGCTGCCTTGTTGGTCATCATGGAAAGAAACCAGACTATTGCCTATGTTTCTCTAGAATGTCAATTCTACCGATGACTGATACAATATCAGGGCCTCATTCCTGATCTCCTCAATGCCTATGTTTTGCTGCTGCTTGAGCTTGCTTGCTGATCCAACTTTCTGTCTTTCTCCAGATTGTTTTATTTGCACTCCTAGATGTCCAAGTTGAATTGCTCAATCTAGCATGAACTTCCTAAGCAGCCACATGTGAATACTTAAAAGCTTACAATTTATGCTATAAAGTTAGGGCCATCAATATGGCAATTTTATTATTCCATATGCAACTAGTCTAGTTATCTTTCAAGCCTAAACTTCTAGTGTAAAATAACTAGCATCATAATTGAATGCCCAAGGATTTAACTTAAGCTTAAGCTTCAAAATGTTAGACATTTAAATTTGCATGTAAGATTATTAGCTATACTAATAAAATATGCTAAATATAACATCAATGTACTTGAAAGCAAAAGGAAACAAATAAGAATAAAAATATTTTATATTTAAAATGATATTTTAACCACAAAATAACAAATTCTTAGAGCATGCATTGGCAAAACTACTCATTATGATACGAAATTATCTGATTCTATTATTAATTTTCAAACATGCATCATAAATAATTTTAAACCAGGAAATCATCTTTTATAATAGCAAAAACCTAGAATAATAAAGAAACAAAAAGACAGTGAGGATCGGAAATGTTTGAGAGAGCTTTTCTAATGTTTAAACTTATATTTTATCAGTAAAAAAAAGAAAAACTTCTTTTCTTGAATCTTCTTTCCTAATATATTTTTTTTTTGTTTCAATAGATGTTGAGCAAGCATAATTTTTCTTATTGTATTAAAAATACAAAATATTTTTTCTAATTTATCTAAGACGTGCCCTTTTATGCTTCAAATTTGGTCAAGGCGCATGCCTCTACGCCAAGTTGCGTGCCTGATGAAAGTCGCCCCAAACGCACCTTTAGCAACTATTATAACTAGACCAATTAATTCATAGTTCGGCCTAACTATTATAAATTGTTTTCCTTTTTTTTCAACTGATGCGGGGTATAAAAACAATAAGCTCTACAACAGTTGATTTGATGCTCAAACAGTTCAAATAAGCAAGCATAATTCTAGATATACCGTTTCCATATAACATGGAGAGCAAATTTCATATAATATTCTCTATTTCCACCAGTTTCACAATCCAAAAGCAAAACCACCAATGAAAAGAAGACTAACGTACGCATCACCTTCAACCACTATCATAGTGTTTGGTTCATATTCAAATCTCAAGTTCATGTATTTAATTTCAATAGATTTGGCAGTCATCATATAGTAACGCAACACTCAATTATTAAATAAAAACTAATTTTCATTCCTGAATGAATTCCTTGAAACAATTGAAGCAAACAAATCATTACATCGCAAAGAGATTAGTGAAATTAATCAAAAACTTCTTTCTAACAAATGAAAATAGTAAAGTGAAACTACAGAAAAATTAATCCAATTGTTTCAAAATTTCATGTTGCAACTAGTGAGCGCGTCTGTATATTATCCTAATACAAGATGTTCTTAGATATAACAGTTCGAAATCAAACTTACTAAACTAAACTCAATTTTCATTTTTTTCATATCGGTACTCAAATTGATCGAATTAAAACTATAACAAGCCATCAAAATTAAAACAAAAGATATACATAGATGTAGCAAATACCTTAGAGAGCTCAAGAAGAGCGTTTTCACGAAGATCAGGATTGCTAAGTTCGAGCACCAAATGCTCTGCTGACGCCATCTTGCGGTCCTTATTGGCAGCAGCGGTAGGAGTGGAGGCGCTTGCACCGCCACCAAATGGCGCGTTCATGGAGAGCGATTGAGGCAGTAGATTCGCCATCTCAGAGAAAAGGAAAATCGGAAGTGCAAATGTTTGTTTCCTTTTATTGTTGTTAGTGCGTTGGTTTTCCCTTTTTTCTCTTTTAATTTAAAGACAAACACAGCGTATGTTTGGTTGTTTTTTCATAATAATCCCAATAAATACTGCTTTTCTTGGTTCGACGGGGAAAGGACGTTTATGCCCCTGAAGTCTTGAAAAGTAATATGTAAACACTTCCCATCCAAAATGAAAGGGACACAATTATCCCTACCAAAATATTAATCAAGCATTACAGTTTTATTCTGTATTCGTTAATTTGCTCAAGTAAATAAATATAAATAAATTTTATATTATTAATTAAAATTTAAGAAAATTTTAAAAAATATATTCAAGATATTTAAATGATGTTTATAATAATAGAATTCTAAGAAGATTCAAATTTTATTATAAAAATGATATATATAATATTATTATTTTATTAAAATTAAAATTATTGTTATAATATAATTTTCAATAATATATATAATATTAAAATTTCATTATAATTTAAATAATGTATTTTAATAAAATATTAAATAATACGTATAATAATAAAATTTTATTATAATTTAGATTATGTGTTATAGTATAATTTAAAATGATGTGTAAAATAATAGAATTTTAAGATAATAAAATTTTTATTATAAAAATGATATATATAATAATAAAATTTTATTATGATTTAGATCATGTGTTATAATAAAATATTCAATGATATGTATAATAATAAAATTTTATTATAGTTTAGATTATATAATATATTAGAATTAAAAATGATATATATAATAATATAATAATATAATTTTAAGGTAAATCTTATTATAAAAATGATATGTATAATAATAAAATTTTATTATAATTTAGATTATATAATATATTAGAATTTAAAATGATATGTATAGTAATAAAATTTTAAGATTAATTTTTTTAAAATTTAAAAAAGATAATAAATCTTATTATACATTTTATAAAAATAATATATATAATAATAAAATTCTATTATAGTTTAAATTATATAATATATTAAAATTTAAAATGATATATATAATAATATAATTTTAAGATAAATCTTATTATAAAAATGATATATAATAATAAAATTTTATTAAAATTTAAAAATTAAAAAAATGCTATAAAAATAACATAAATAACATGTTACATACCCCATCTCATTTCGAAGTTAAAAATTGACACAAGAATGAAAAATATTATTTAAAATTAATGATTTTTTGAAAAAAATATATTTTTTATTTTAAAATATGAGCCTATTTTAAAATCAATCTCAAATTTATTTTAAAAAATTTCAAATAAAATTGAAAAGATATTATTTAAAATCTTAAAAATTAATGATAGACTAGAATTAAGAAAATGTAAAATTGAAAAATATTTTTATAAAATCATATAAATTTAGAAAGTGATAGATATTATAAATCAAAAAATAACATTTAAAATAAGCTAAAGAAAGTAATTTATACTAACATATAATGCATATCATATCATATCATATCATGCATATCATATCGGGGGATTACAAGAATGCAATGATCTTCCCGGTCAAAAAAAAAAAGGAGTGGAGATATTAGGTTGGAATACATCTGAAATGTAAAAGCAGTAGAGATCTCACCTGTGGACATAAGCTTATTACTAAACCATCTAAAAACTTGGCTCTTGCTTTCTTTTCTATGCTCTTTCATTTTCATTTCCACATCCATTCACTCAAAAACTGATCCTTTCAAATCTAGCATTACTAAGAACAACAAAAAGCTTCATATTCAAGGCCTGGAAACCAAGAAATTTGCATCAAAAGAATATGCTTATTATAGTACTCGAACTGACCATACAAAGTAGTATGAATGCGGTGCATCTTCTGTCAAGTAAGATCAATGTTTAATGATACAAGATGAGTTTTTCTTTTCTATTTTTTGAAGTGGATGCAACATGAGTTTGCAATCCTTGAAACAAGAACTACAAAGGTTACTAGTCGGAGTGCTTCTTTGGGTATTCCCTTGGCCCGAATATGGTCGATCCTACTCTCACATTGGTGCTGCCCATTTCAATCTTCACAAATCAGAAACTGATGTTCATTAGAATAGTATCTCCAATATTTTCCAATTTTTAGGCTAAGTTAGATGTTTAGTTTTTAGGCCAATAAAACGACACGAAAGTGAAGCTGCAGATAGAACCAAATTCAATACTGACACACGTAAAGGACCCAAAACAAATGAGAACTCTTGAAGGAAATTGTACATTTATCAGAACGACAGAAATCTAAGAGGAATATGCATTCACTTACTCCTATGGAATATCAACAATAAAACACTGCTATAAACATTTGTATCGTATCGTCAATGCTCCCTAAGGCATAAAATGTCTACCACATAAAGTTCATAAGTCTGTTGCTACGTCAGAAAGATGATTCTTAGTGAATGTTCCCCATTATTGGCCAAAAACAGGCTTCAAGTTTCACGAAATGATGTTCCAGTTCATATCACGTTTCATTATGACTTTCAATTTTAAGGAGTTACGGTATATCTGTTAAGTGCCAAAATAATCGAGGCCGCAATTAAATGGTTAATTGCTATATAACAGCCCAATAGGTTACTTACCGCTTGCTCAAAATCACCAGACATACCCATTGATAACTCACATTGGTTCTCTGCCATCCCAAGTGCCTTGCAAACCTCAACTCTGCAGTTAAATAGTGTCTGTTGCATGAACAGAAATGGATATGATACCAGAAAAAGAACTTAAAGTAACAACATTCAAATTGATATAGAGAAAAGAATAAAACGGAATTGGTTAGCATTCAAAGAAAGTTTCTAGAAAGCAAAGGATCCTCGAAGCATAATGAGTTCAAACATCTGCACACAATGAAGAAGCAAATAAAATGACTATATGATGCAAGATAAGGTCCTGCTTTCTTTGATTCTTTCAATTCTCACTTTCATGTATGCTATATGAGCTCACCAGAATTGAAGTAAAAATTTATGATTACCCTAAAGTTCTCTGGCGTTGATGTATAGTCTGGCATCCCAATTGTCATTAACCCAGAAAATACCAAATTTGGACAGCGCAGGTTAACATGCTCTGCAAGCGCCACACAATTTGAAGGATCGATACCGGATTTTGCTGAAATAGCATCACAAAGTCCAATCAGTAGATCAATTCATCGAATTAGAAATAGCACAAATGTACCATCGCTGCCAGCCAGAGAAGGCAACAGAAAAGGCATTTTCAGAGAGTTATGTGCATGTGAGTGCTCGAGCACATCAACGTGTATGTCTGTGTCCACATTTGACTATGAGCACCATTAACCAAGAGGCTTGAGACATTCTTTGATACGGCAATAAAGTTGAAACAAGAAGATTTATACATGCTGTTCTTTATCAGAGAAAGCTCCACAAAGTAATGTAAAGGTTCAATACAAAGAACAGAAAGCATTCGTTTTGGTAGTTTTAAGGTTCAACAAAGGATGATTAATTTGATAATATCAAGACAACAGCTTCAATGTTAAAAGTTGTCAAATACAAAATATCAAGCTCCTTTGAGCAATTGAAATGCCATTGATGTCACAATTATCCGAATATCATAAAGAAACTGACAATTATCAATCAGTTTACTCACATGCTTCACCGCTGGTATTCACTTGGACGAAAACTTTCAAAGGGTTTCTTCCAATGCTTGAAACCACTCGGTCAAGAATATTAGCTACCTGTAATACAAATAACAATGACTTGTGAACACGTTCTCGAGCGACTTTCCAGGAGTATCCAACAAAAATTAGGCCATTATTGACTCTATTTTTTATAACTTAAGCAGGGTCAAACATCATATAAAATGCCCATTTGAGCACAAATTTTAGATATGAATTCTAATGCTCATAATGCTACAATGCACATGTTTCAGCAGCAATTCTACAAGTTCTCACTCAACAAGCAAATAATCAATTATCTAAGTTCCCTTCGAAGCAACAACAAAAGAAACTGATAATAAAATTCTCACCTTCTCATTATTCACACCCTGAACCATGGCTAGATTTGGTACTCCAGCTGCATACGGAATTGATTAAAACCAGTAAGGCATGCAGCTTCAGGTACTTATTGCAAACCAAATCTAAGATCAATATGCACATTCATTTCAATTTGACTTCTTTAGCAAAATATTCAAAGAAAATGAAAAGTAGCCCACAAGAATTTACAGAAACTATGATGAAGAAAACAACAACAAATTGACAAAAACATTCTCATAATTCTATCTGTGAAGATAGTTTTCACATGAAATACATAATCAATAAAATATAAATCTAAATGTTAATAGGGTCATTTCGTCAAATCTATCATTCCAAATGAAAACACATGCCCAGGAGAGTTTTAACTTTGTTGCTTTGCAAATGCCCGATAAAATGCCACTCTATATCCTCTGGCAACTGCATGCAAGCAATTCAATTAATTATATATAATATAATATTACATTAATGAAGATAAACAATTATTAAAAGAAAATAACACATTTGAGTTAAGACCTGAGGAGCTTTATCTACGATTTCCTGAACATAATTTTCACCAAAGCAACGGTGTCCGGCATCATACACCTGGCGGATAAGGGAAACGGGTTTGGTTTTTGATACAGCCACGATTCTTACGGATTCCGGTCGTCTTCCAGCCCGCTCCGCAGCTTGGCGGACTCGGGCCATGACTGACCGGAGCGCCGTCGCGGCTGCTCCTTCCATGGCCGGAGCAGCCATTATCTTTCAATTATTTGAAGCTTTGGAAATACACGTGTTATGCGAATATGTGAATTTAATTTTCTAATTATTTGTAAAAAAGCTTTTGATTTTGTGATTCTTATTAAACGGGTATCGGTTCCGGGCCGAATGGCGGATAATGGTTAGAATTCAACCCGGACAAAATTTTATCCAAATGTGTTTAGAAAAGCTCAATTAATAAAAAGGTAATTAATATTTTCAATATTTTTAATTAGTAATTAATTAGTTTTCTGTTTATTTATTTAATAATTAATATTAACAAAAAAAATCACCTATACTTAATTAAATACAAAATTAATTACCATTAAGAATATTAATCAAGAAATTTGATTTCCTGATTAAAAGGCACCTTATTGTATGAGTTTATTGATTAGTTACTAAAAATTATTAAAAATTAAAATTATTTATTTAAGTATCATATTTTTCATAGCTTGTATTAGAGTGTGATGGAATGAATATTAGTAGTTAACTTTGATTTTCCTGAAAAGGAAAAGCCATTTCTTGGGAGAAACTAAAGGGCATGTGAGATCAACCCAATTGCAAGCCAGAATGACTCCTATTTCTTTCTCTCTCGTTCAAGTTTCAGACACGCCCTATTCTTTGTCTAAAAATAATTATTGGTTTTTTTTTCGTGCATTCCACGTTAAAGCGACGGCGTTTTGGAGGACTTTAAGATCTTCGTTTTCACTTTATGTTCAATACAATGTGGTTTGATTCATTGAATTAGTTAAATAATAATAATAATAATAATAATTAATAATATTATTATTTTGTCAAACAACTGGCCTCGAAATGTTGGGTCAAAGCAAAGAGCCACTGGTTAGCATTTACATAAAGTTTGATTAATTTCTTTAATTATAAGTATCATTCGAAATTAAACTTTGAAAATGAAAATGAAGCATTAATATGTTTTATAATGACAATAAGCTAATTATGATTTTATTACATTTAGGTGTATCATAATTGAATTTTCTATTAATATTCTTCTTCTAGTGGTATGAACACCCTCTTGCCAAATACATATATATACATATATATATATATATAATAATGATAATAAATTGATGGAATAAATTAATACAATAATAACTCTTCCATTGCAATAATCAATATACATTTCTTGTGAATTTCTCTCTCTCTCTCTCTCTCTAGCTAAAAGGAAAAAAAAATTATATTTATACATTATGGTCAAATATACCAAAGGATACATGTATAATGACAATGATAATAATACATATATAGTAAAATTTTCTTTATAGTATTACATGCATGCAAATATATTATACGTAAACCATAAATCCTTGAGGACTTCTTTATGTGTGTATGTGTGAAATCGTTTGAGAACCACTCAAACGTGGTTTTCCTTTTATTTTATTTTGAATAAATGATGAAAAACTCGAATTATAAAAAATTATAATATATATATATATATATTAAGCATGATTTATTTTTTATTTTTTTTAAAAAAAGCAAATCATGCGTAACTGCACATTCCGAATACGCAATATTCACCCTTTTTGCACCGGTTGTTGCATTCGCCACAATGCCTCTTGTCAAGGGATAAGTAAACGCATTGCCCTCTACAGCAAGTTTGGGTGTGAAGGCATTTGTGTTTGCATGCACCGCAATTGTTATCATCAGTTGACAAATCCATGCACTTATTGTTGCAGCAAGTGTAGTTTTTGCCACCCAAATTATAGCATATTTCTTCGTCTTTGTGGCAATGGTCGGCCGCCCTAGGGTTTTTCTCCTCTGCCAAGAAACGGCTCAGTCGTTTCGAAGGCATTAGTTTGTTGTTTTCCTGGTGAACTCCAAACCCTTTTGTCGACATTGTGCTCCAGTCTTCATTGTTGGGTAATATCGGTGGTTTGTCTTCGAGTTCATCGTTGATGTTTCTCAAGGTGAGAGTGATGGACAAAGCCATTGTTATGGCTACAAGGAAGATTATCTTCATTAGTTCCATTTTTGGTAGGTTTTTGTACAGAGATGGAGATGGATATAGGCTAGAGAGAGGGATCTGGGGAAGAGGAAGGAGTAGAGGTGCTCGGTTTATATAGTGAATAGCGTCAAGGGTTGACGCGAGAGAAGTGGTAAAAGTTGAGAGAGGCGTTCGAGAATAAGGGTGCTAGAAAGAGTGTAGTTCAATTCTATTGCTACGGTTTACTTCCTAAGAACTTCATTTCTTTGCTCACTCTTTTGCTCATATTCACATTTTACCCACCTTCTAACTCAAAAGGACAATGCTACCCCTGCACTTTTATATATTAATTTTCGATCATATTTTGGTGAAAATGAATTAGAGTTAATGCAATCGGAGTCTTAATCAAATAGGAAAAGATGAAATAAAAGTGCAAAAATGATTCAAGGGAAAAGGGAGAAGGGCAAAAATGACATTCCGCTACGTTGAACTTCTGGTGCCCCAGCAATCGGATGGCTGGGGTGAAGAAATTTCCGGCACGTAGTGTGGGAAAAGCAAAGTGGGAGAGTGGCATTGAAGAAAATTAAGGGCAAACACAGACCACCCCTTCGCCCAAGCCATCATTAATTAAATTAAATTAAATTAATTATTATTATTTTCCTTGAAACCCCAAAAGTAATTTAAGTTTGGTAGTGCTTTTTATTGGTCAAACAATTAATTTAAGTTAATTATCAATCAAGAATTAGTATCACACGGCCAACATTGAGTCTCAATTAATGCATATGGCAGCATGCATGATAGTTTTTTTTTATAGATGGTCCAATAGAAGCTTACCAAGTGTCACGTTACCATTTTTAAGTTTAATTGTTCTCCCTTTTGTTGCAAAATATAATATTTTTACAGATATTGATTTAATGATCGATTATTTGAAATATATTATGATTTTTTAACAATAATTTGTATGTATGATAATGAAAAATATATTATAATTGATAAATATATTTAAATTTTAATATATGAATAATAATGTACATAAAAAATATGATATTTCCAATAAATATCATGAATGATTTATTAAAATATTATATATATATATATATATATATATATATATATATATATTCACATATAATATGAGTGTAGTTGTTTGTTTTATGTATTTATCACATTCGATCCTAATTATTAAATTTTTATAAAAATAAATAATTATTCAAATTAATTATCTTAAATATTTAAATCGAGTAAAATTTTAAAATATGGCATTTAATAATACATATATATCACTTATCTTGTATCTTAAGCTACCATAGTCCAATGAAAAAAGATAAAAAATAAAAGTCAACTATCAATTTAATGTTTTTTCCCACTTCATAAGTATTGCCCTCCATTTTATATCATTATTTATTTATTTATTCAATTATCAAAATAACTAAAATTCAAACATTTAAACTTTTTAAAATAAAATAATATATACTAAAAGAATTTATATCAATTAACTAAAATAATATTTATATTATTGAATTTTCTTAAATATGCATTTATTATTTTCTTATGATATTATTTGAATCGAATTCGAATTAATTAATTTTAATAATTTAATTATTTTATATGGTTTTTATGTTTTTTTTTATAATTCCATTTTTACGATTTAGATCATTTTAGAAACTATTATTTATAATAATTTAATGATTCAGCGGAATATTAAATAGTTAATGAAATCCCAAGATTAGAGGCAACACAAGAATCAAAAGAGTTGAAGATAGGGAAAGAAAAAGACAAGAAATTTAGAGTGGTTCGGCCAACAATGCCTACATTCACTTACCCAAGCAAACAACTTAGGTTTTCACTAATTAATGCATAAATACAACAAAGAATTCATTCCCAAGTGTTTTCCCAAGGCTCACACTTAAACCCTTACAACAAGTGTTTCCCAAGGCTCACACTAAAACTCACCTAAGAAATCAAGAAAATACTTCAAGAATACATCAAAATGTATTTAATAAAGAAAATGATGTTTGTAGATTGATTTCCTACCTTCAATAAGGTTAATATACACTTATATAAGCTATTCTAAGCTTATATGACCGTTGGGGATGCATTAAATGCAAAATAGAGCCGTTATACAACTTTTTC
>CANYBF011042732.1:0-10051 GCA_948192965.1 Dalechampia spathulata | reverse complement strand
ATCGTGACTTTGAATGTCACGATCGTGACTTGACTTGAGCAAACTTTTCTTCTTTCCTCCAAAAGCTTCTGTCACGATCGTGACTTTGAAGGTCACGATCGTGACTTGTTCTTTGAAGTGCCAAAATGTTTCATTTCTCCTCTATTGCTTCTCCTAAGCTGCACACTCAACAAACATATTAAATTCTACTAATTCAAAGCATAAATGTAGCAAAAACAAGCATTAAACATAAGGTAAACAAAGCTAATTGTTAATGTAAATTGACACACATCAGTTAACAAAGAATTGAAAAAGATCCTCGAGAAGGTTGTAAGTAGCTCTAGAAAGGACTGGGTAGCAAGACTTGATGACACTCTCTGGGCGTAACGCACAACATTCAAGACACTTATAGAAACAACTCCCTAGAGGATGGTCTATAGGAAAGCCTGTCATTTGCTAGTGGATCTACAATATAGGGCATATTGGGCCATTATGCTTTTAAATCATGATCTGAAGGAGGCAGGGGAGAAGAGACTTTTACAATGCAATTACATGAATTGGAAGAATTAAGACATTTAGCATATGAGAATGCTAAGCTTTAAAAGGAGAGGACTAAGCAATGACACACTGCTCATATCAAGGTAAAATCATTCAATATTAGTGATAATGTGCTCTTGTTCAATTCCAAGTTAAGGTTGTTTCTTGGAAAGTTGAAGTCAAGGTGGATTGGCCCATTCAAAGTTGCCCAAGTCTTTTACAGTGGAGCATTGGAACTGGAGAATGACAGAGGAGAGACATTTAAGGTCAACGAGCAGCAATGCAAGGTATACCTTGGTGGTTTGATTTAGAAGCTGGGAGAGGTAACTTCCCTAGAGTGAGCCCATAATGAGGTAAGGTCTAGCTAATGACCTTAAACTTAGCATGTAAGTGTGCTTTGTGTGCATAGTGTTATTTTTAAGTTCAAAGGTGTTTCGAATTTATTATGTTCTAGTGATTTTAAAATATGTTTATGTATTGTTAATTTATGGCCATTCTAGTTTAATTTTATATGTGTTGATTGGCAAAAAAAATCAAATCAAATAAAATGAAATAAAAATAAGTGGAGGAGAAGAAATCAACTCCACAATCGTGGTAGTGAAGTCCACGATCGTGGTAAAATATGGGAACGAAAAGGTTGAATTATGGTTGAACTCCATGATTGTGGACTTCCATGATCATGATAGAGAGTGTGTAACATACGAGTGGAGTCCTTCTAAGACTCCACAATCATAGAGTTAAAGTTCACAATCATGGTAGAAAATTTGGTTGCATTTTGAACTTAAAATCCCTAAAAACTTAAATAGCCCTCACCTCTAAAACACTCTCCCCTTGAGTTTACTGACTATCAAATCTAAATACACATTTCCCCTCTTAAAAACTTAATTTTCTCATCTTTTCAACATTTTAGCAACTTGATTTTAAAGTTTTTACTGCATTTTTTCTTAGATCATCCTCATTTCAAAGGTAAGAAAACTCCTTCTATCCCTTATTCTTGAAATTCAATTTTTCAAATCTTTGGGTTTTCTTGAGAAGTGTGATTTTGGCTAGACTAGGGATGGTATAGTGATGAAATATGTGTGTTTTCCTTGTGTACATTATTATTTTTCCACTTCTCTTTCATTTACAAGTGATTTGGTTGAAACACGATCAAAGGAGGGAAATGCCCAGATTTGAAACTCCATTATCATGGAATTCAACTCCACGATCATGGCTGAAGGGAATTATGCCCAAATATGTGGTTTTTTTTGTCACCCTACTAAGAAACTTTATACACAATTACAACTATGTCTAAGAGACTAAAGCAAATCGCAAGACATGCAAAGGATAAAAGGAAGGCAACTAAGACATCCATACAAGACATTGCCAATCAATTTGGAGTGCCATTCCCAATCTACTTAGCTGAGGAAGGTAGAAAGTACCAACAGGTAAAAACAAAACAAATTATCCTTCCTTGCTATTTTGTTGGTCTGTGCTTGAAACCTTAGGCATTCATGAATCCTTAAAAGCATATGCTCTTAAGTTAGGTTGAGGAACTTATATCATCAATGAACACCATGTATGCAAATAATTGGTGCATGAATTCTACATAATATATGATTTTGTTGATGACAAACTAGGTAGAATCAAATTTAAGATGAGGCGTAGGCTAATTGAGATGAGTTATAATATGATCGAAGATGCCACTGAATTGCCTCAACATGGTCTTTCATCTTTACATGCTGACTTTAGACCTAAGAGCTTCTGGACTGAAATCACAGAATGCACCCTGCCATATAATACTAAGAATGCCCTAAACTTGTTGATTCAAGACCCTACTTTAATTCTTTTTCATAAATATATGGCTATCTTTGTCTTTTCTAAGATAGAGAATAATAAGATCTCAACCTAAGAGCTGTTTGCAATGTGGTGCATGCAGAACAATCATGATTTTTACACCATATTCCACATTATGAAAGGGTTTATGAAGATGGCTAAACCTACAAGTAAGAAGTTAGGATTAGGCCATATCATAACTGCCATTGTTGTTTATTTTGATATGGATTTCTCTAATCTAACCCTTATGCCATCATACACGTTCTCGGTTAGATATCTCTATGATGCAGGGTTGTTACAAGCAAAAGGACTATAGCTCATAGCCTATGAGGGGCAAGGCATGAAATAGAGATGCCTAGATGAAGACAATGATGAGGAGGAGGAACAAGGCAAAGGTGCTGCTCAATGGAAAGACTAGACTAATGAACAAGAGCATAAACAGCAATAGCAAATGCCTACAGCTGAAATTATAGTGGACAACTCCATCAAGGCACTGCTAAGGAGACTAAAGCAAGGAGACACTGACAATGCTGCTCGCCTTATACGGGTAGAGGCAACAGTGAACGATATCTGCAAATAGTAGTAGTACAAAACCAAGAAGATGCTGAGATTCTTTCAAGTCACTGGCATCCATGTTCCATCCCCAACTCCATCTCTACTGTCCTCTCCCCCTCCTCCAGGTATTTAAATTTCAACTTTTCCCTTCTTCTTTTATGTGTTTTTAATTTTATGTCTATTGTTTGTTTCAACATTGAGAATAATGTGTTCTTTAAATGTGGGGATGCTTATGTGCTTGTGTTTATTTTCTATGCTTGTTTATTTATTATGTGTTTATTTTCTATGCTCATTTGTTTGTTTATGCTTTATTGTTTTCCAATGTTGTGTTTATGCTTTGTTGTTTTCTAATGTTGTGTGTGTATGCATGAGTGATTTAAGTTTTACATGTTTTGCTTGCATGATTGAGTGACTGTGTGTTCTTGAATTGTAATTACTTGAATATGGCATGAGTTTTTTTTTTAGAAATGAGCATTTTTAACTTGAAATCATCCCAATTTGACTAATCCATTTATAAACTTAGCAAATCACTAGGAGTGGGAAGGTATAAATATTTACCTTAGACAATAAGCTTAATTCTTTTATGATTGCACTAGAAAATAGAGCATAGCTTACTGGAAATGCATGAGATATGTGATGTGGAGCTTTAAACTGTGAAAAGTGGAGGAAATGACTAAGGAAAACAATAATAAAATCAAGATAATAATCTAAAAAAGGTAAAAATCTATTTGTTCTGCTGCCATTAGGGGTGCCTAAAACTTGCCTTAGTGATAAGAATAGTGTTAGTAGCCATTCAAGCAAAGGTAGTATGTTAAGTAACCAAGTACTGTAGCCACAAGTGAAGGGTATTTGATGAGAAAGACCTACCTCTCAAACAAGAGCTAAACAAAAAAAATGGAATCAAAAGTAAAAAGGAAAGAAAAATAAAAAGACAACGAATAAAAACCTTATGATCCTCAAAACACAAAACCAAGTTAGATCACTAACTTTTCATATCTAGGCATAGAACGAGGAGTTATGTTGTGTTAACTAGTGCAATTGTATGAATGACTATGCTTAATTATCTATGTTAAACATTTATGGCTTCTCAATTACTAAGGATTTACTAAGCTTATATGAGAATTATATAAGACGAGTGATGATGGTTAAAAATGCTTATTTTCGATAAATGCAATTGCCATATCATGAGTACATTACAATTCTTTATTTTTGTGTGTTATCTTTGCTTGAGGACAAGCAAAGGTTTAAGTATGGGGATATTGATATGTGCCATCATGCATTATATTTTAGATGTTTTAGGATGTGAGTTTGTATTAATTTCATTGTGTTTTACTTTGTTTTATTTTATCTTTGGTGGAATTTGATGTATGTGTTAAATATGTAGAGATAAAGGAATGAATAAAGATAAATTGAAGAGTGATTGTGTCTGTGACGACAGTAGTTTTATTCACTACTTCACTACAAGTATACAAATTATTGTAGTAGATATCGATCCCATGAGGATTTAGCGGTCTATCCACCACTACTTAGATTTCTGGTTTGTGTAAGCAAGAATAAGAGATTGGTATTTATAAGTAGTTAATTGTAAAGACATACAAGTAGAAAGGAAAAAATGGATTTTTGAATAAAAGGTAAAACAATTGATGAGGAACATAGGGCTTGAAATTGTCATCGCCCAGCTAGAATAACCATCGTGTGCTTATTGCTACCAAAGATATCCCACAACATCAAAAACCCTCTCTCGAGGTGAAATCAACTAAATCTCTCTCTAATCTTCAGAATTCCTTAGTCACATTCAGGGTCCTCCAATTAGGAAGACTATCTAATAATCATACAGGAATTAAGAGCATGTAGATCTCTCTCACATATCGACCTAACCAGAATGAATAAGCTTTCCATAATTCAACTCTCGTTGCAATCATAGAGCATAAGTAATCAATCGAAAAACTAACCTTTATAATTGAACATCTCTCAATAAACAAGCATTCTATAATCCAACTCTCATTGCAATCATAAAGCAGAGGTTTGTTTCCAAAATCAAACTTTATAATTAAACATTCATAGCAATGTTAATAAAGCATAAACACAAATAGTTATCCCATAAGGGATTTAGAAATCAAATCCTATAATAAGGTATCTAGCCACTCATGGTTTACAGTAAGAATACAAGAAAAAATGAAGAACACCAAGAACAGAAGAAAACCCTAGGCAGCAGACTACCCGGAATCCCGTATATCTCTAGAAGTCAATAGCCCCTTTTTATATTTCCTCACTACCAGCTCAACTTCTGGCTTCAAGTGGAGGAGTCCCTTTTTCCTTTTCTTGCCATTTTCTTCTTTCTCTCCCATCATTCTCATTGGCTTCCATTATCTCTGAATGCTCTTTAATGATTTTTTGTTTTTTTTCTTTTCTACCCATGACTCTTAACTTGGCTTCCATTATCTCTGAATGCTTTTTAATGATTTTTTGTTTTTTTTCTTTTCAACCCATGACTCTTAACTTGGCTCCCATTATCCCTGAATGCCTTTTTAATGGTCTTTTGTATTGTTCTCCTATGGATCCCACTATTCTTGACTTTTGATTTCTTTTATTCTGCTCAATAATTCTCGATCCACGATCATGGAGTTGAAGTCCATGATCATGGACTGCTCCAGTAGCTTTTCTCCTTGAGTTCCGTCTTGACTCCACGATCGTGGAGTTGAGGTCCACGATCATGGAAAAATCCAGTAGGTTCTGGGCAGTTCTCCATGAAGTCCATGATCATGGAGTTGAAGTCCACAATCGTGGAAAAATCCAATAGGTTCTTCTCCTTGAGTTCCATTCCATGATCGTGGAGTTGAGGTCCACGATCGTGGAGTTGCTTCTTCATGCTTTATTTCTTCTTATTTGTCATCCTAAGGCTACACGCTCAACACACACATCAAATTCTATTAAAAACAACATAATCAAAGCAGAACATAATAAAATCAATGCATAAATACCACTTAAACATCTAAAAACATAATGCATAAATCACACATATCAAAGAGTTTTATGCATAAAGAAGCAACTCTACCTGATAATAATTATGTCACAATGGAAATTTTAGGTGAAATCAAGGGCTTGATAATTCCAGTTTTGGAATTATAAAATATTACACGTATGTAATTATTATTCATTATGATGATTATGCAATATACGATTATTCAGGATGGTTGTAGTTCATGGTTGTACCAATATTATTGATTCAAGCCTTGATCACTCACCTAAGCATAGGGCTGCTAGTGGCAGAATGGGTTGCAGGCCTAAGTATAAGGGATGCATCACAATCAACTTTGATCACTTCCCTAAGCATCGGGCTTCCTATGATAGCATTAGATCATAAGCCTCAACATGAGCATCTTTAATGTATTATCCCTAGACTGTATTTCTGTTTCTGTGGAGTTATGAGCCTTGGCATAAGCATTAGTAAGGTATTATCTCTACTATTGGGTGAAAATTCATGTTGTGATTAAATCTCATTCTATTGACTTTTACTTGTATCATTTTAGAATGACCCTAACCAAGGGGCAAACTATTGGCCATGAGTATTTCATCTGCGTGCATGTAATTTTTTGATTTTCTTTGATACAGTTTAGTACAAATCTCCATTTTCAAATCCAAGTTGCATACATGAATTTTGATACATCATGAACCCTATAGTCATATGGTACATTTAGGTTTTGGCTCTCATAAGCCAATGCATGAAGTTGGCCTTTTCATGTATTTGTGTTATGTACTCACGTTTTTCTCAATATGGCTTGACACAGGTTTCTATTATTAAAACCAAATTGCACACACATGTTTTATAGCATTATGAGTCATTTGAACATGTGGTGCATCTAGTTTATAGCTCATGTAAGCTATTGCATGAAGTGATCTTTCAGCTTCATGCATAGTATGTATTACTTCATATGTAGCATGAAGTTAGTTTTTCAACTTCATGAGCCACATATAATACTTCATGCGATGCATTCAAAAATCAGTTTTTCCCATATTACTAACATGTGATGGACCTTTTACCTCTGTGATGTTATATATATCCCTCGGGTATTATGTTTTAGAGGGCCCTAAATCATTTTTATGGCAAACCTTTACCAAAATTAAACCATATTTAATTACACTTAATTAATCTTATAATTATGTAATTAAAGACTAATTAATCACTCTCAAACCTTAATCATACTTAGAAATTAAGGATTAAGCCTCATTAAGCACTGGTGAGTTTACTTTTACTTCTACATTTCTCTTCTTCTCTTGATATTCATTGCTTTTAATGGATTTTGTTTGAGATTTTATTTATTTTCAAATGCCATAGTAGCATTTATGACTTCATGATTGCCTGAATGATCTATGAAAATCAAACATATGGTATTTCATTCATGTTTGTACTAAAAATTCAATTTTCTCCTCTAATGAACAACTTCATGTAATGCATAAACTTCTTTGTACGACACATGTAGCTTGTTTTCCACTTTGTGCAATACACATTAAACTATGTATGATGCATATGCTCTTGCTTTCACCTTTGCGTGATGCATATACTCACTTGTGTAATGCATGGATTGTTTTGGGTTTGCTAAAATCTAAGTTTTTAATCAATTTTTACTTTAATTTTTGATTTATTTAAAGTTTTTGATAGCATTTATGATCTCATAGTGATCCTAATGATCTAAATTCATCATAAATCATTCCAATGTTATTTTTTTTGGCTTTAAAATTGAGCAAGTTAAATGCTATTTTTGATTTGATTTAATTGTAATTGATGTGATTGAGGATGAATTGTATGATAATTATGCCTCTAATTGATGCTTAATGATGTTAGAATCTTCCAATTTTAATTTTCATGCTCAATTTGGTAGGTTTTGTTATTAAATCAATCTAATTTTTCTTAATTTCTCAATTAAATGCCATTTTTAATTGCAATTTTGAGTTTAATGACATGATTAGACTTAATGGGATGTTGATTTATTTCTAAGAGATACCACATGTGATCTTACAATCTTCCAATTATGTCTTTGATCAATTTTGTCTAAAATTTATTATTTTGACATTTTCATAATTTGACTTGTGTTAATTCTTGCTTTTCATAAATGTTGCCAATACATTCTATGGGATGTGATCCTTGATTAATGCTTTCATATAGTGTTAGATTGATCAATTGCATCTATATATTTCATTTATTGCCTAATAATGTTTATTTATTTTATTTCCTCATTCATTTTTCATTCATATATTTTAGCTCATGTTGCCCGAGGACATTTTTCTAAGTGGAGGAGTTGTCGCTTAAAGACTCATATTTTGTATTATAATGACCCTTTTATAATAAAATAAGCTTCTATTTTATTAGTTTTCCTTTTTACATGTATGTTAAGCATTATTCATCATATATCCCTTATCTACCTCTCAATCCCTTTCTCTAAGCCGTTATTATTTTATTTCTCACTATTATGCTTGTTTTTATTATGCTTATGCCATATCTACAATAATATATGCTTTACATGGCATGCTTATGTCATATCATCATTTTCACATGTCATGCCTATACCATGTCATTTCACATATCATGTCTATGCCATATCATTTCACATCTCATGCTTATGCCATGTCATTTCTCACATGTCATACCTATGTTATGTCATAAATTTTACTTGTCATGCCTATGCAATATCATTCATATTTATCATGATTGTCATATCTTATTTGCTATGCTTTATCATGCTATGATTATTGTAATGTTATATCATATCATGTGCTTTATTCATGCTTATGAATGCTTGCTTGCCTAAGATAATTAGATTGACTAAAATGGTAAAATTGAACTTGAAACTCTAAGAGAATAGATCTTCACCACCCAAACCCATCTTTGAAGGATTTGACTTAGCACTCATGTTATAGGTTGGTTAAACCAAATCCAAAACCATCTGATGGTGATTCCATCTTGCAACCTTTATCAGGTTCATTTAATTCCTTAAGGTAACCTCTTGAGAATACCGCACTTTCACACAAGTGTCATCTGTTGTAAGCCTCAATTTGGGTCATGATGAAAGCCCTGCTTATAAGATACCACTTTCTAAGTTTTTTGAGCATATTTTGAAAGCCAAACTCATTAACCACTTGAGCAAAATTTTCAAACACTACCCCCATCCATAATAGATACCAAAACCAATTACTACTATCATCGGTATCATGGCCAAATTATGGATGACTACCACTCTCTCAAGTGGGTCATTTATGATCTCATTCATTTAAGAAAGCTCAAAGATCCCAAGAAATCCAAACTCTTCACTAAAACAAACCTATTGTCTAACTACCATAAAGCTAACTACACATACATGATCTAATCAAGGTTCCTATAATCCTTAGTTTTAAGCATATTTTCTCCTCTCAATAGTAAGGAGTGGCCAAATTGCTTACTATCATCTTCTAGCTCAATGATGGGTTTGATATTAGTAGGGCATCCCGGACGCGGGAGCCCAGCACGCTGTTCGGCGTGAGATGCCGTGGTGCTTGCTCTCAATGGCATTTTTTCCGTTTTAATTTATGAAAAACAATGTGTTTTATGATGTGAAGTCGCCACCTAGTTTGTTTCTATTAATCCGATTAACTTGAAAAACTAGGAAATAAAACTTAGGTTTTCCAGAGTTGAAAACGACCTTAGTTTCTTCAGAGTGTGGGTTTGCGATTTTCAAATCTATTTGTATTCCATCTTAATATGCTCATTTGTTTAAGTTCAATGAAAGTTCCTAGCATACACTTAAGGTTCAAGTTTATTTAGAGTATTTTTCATGGCATAGAGCATACAAGAAACAATCACATGTAATGAAAGCATAAAGAAAACAATAATGAAGCAGTAAATGCAGAAAATAAAATGCAGACAATAAATGTGGGCAAATACAACCCACCCAAATGAAGAAAAGCAAAGCAAAATAACTTGGGTATTTATTTACAACCCAACCAAAACAAAATATAAAAGCAATAAAGTCCTAATTTAAGGTCCGAGGCCCAATTGCACTCTTCGGGATCCAAATGGGCTCGTTTGCAATTAGGCCTCGGGCCCAACTAATCATCCAAACCAAAACTACTTCTCCTCCATCTAGGGTTAACCTAATCCTGCAAAATTCAAACACAAGCGCATAAAAGGAAA
>CANYBF011042638.1:0-53669 GCA_948192965.1 Dalechampia spathulata | reverse complement strand
TTTGTCAATTGATGAACGCAGGTACCGAGCCTCCAGTAGAAGGCCCAGAGCAGTGATCGTTAGTGTCAGCAGAGGAGCGGTGGATTCCTAACCTCGAGGTGGTCTGGAGCAACAGAGCATTTTGTATTTTGTATAGTCATGAGGCAGTAATGTATAGTAGTTAGATGGTGGTTTGTATGGATTGTGTAATCAGAACCGTTGTATATTAATAAATATACTTTTGTATTTCAGTTTGTACATTCCTTGAATGTATGTTAAATCCAGGGTTATGTTTGGTTCTGTTTACTGTTGTTACCGCCATACTACAGGGTTGTCCCCATACGACGTCTTTTTATTCATGTACAGGTATCCCTTGTAGTGTATACCGTGGTTTTCCATACGGGAGATCGTTGTATATGCTACGGGAGCATGTTCCTCCAGGTATGGGCTGGGGCGTGACACTACGGGTGTAACAGTAATGATAAGAATAACAAAAGTGATATAATTATGATTATATCTATATTTTTTTTAAAAATTAATTAAAATATTTTTAGATTGAATTTTGTTTATTAAAAGACTCTTTTATTAAGTTTTTGTCAATGAAATAAAATTAAATGAGTTTTAATTCATTTTTCCATACATAAAGATCTAATAATAATTATATTCTAATTTTTAAATGTAGATAATAATTTTTCGATTGATATTTTTAAAAAATTTTAATACTTATTTCATTATTTATCACAAAAAACATTTAAAATTTATAAATTTATAAAATGAAATTCAAAAATTAACTTTTACATTTCATTTTATTTTTTCTCAATTTCACTAAAAATATCATCATTTTTATCATATAAAATATTAAAAATTGATAAAACTTGTTCAAATACAAAGTAAAATTGAAATTTACCATTAAGAAATTACCAATAAAATTAGTTTATAATATAAACACATAAATAAATCTAAAATATTATTATTAATGAGGAATAATATACACATCTATCTATTTTTCAAAAATGAATAAAAACAACTTTTTAGTTATTTCATTAATCATTATGTCCTTTTAACTAATAAAATGAAATTCTAACTACAAGAATCAAAGTGAAATGGTGTTTTAATTAGATTTCAAAAAAGAAAAAAATACGTAATTTACTTAAAAAATATAAACCATATGGGTAAGAAAATCGGATAGCAAGGACCTTTTTTCTTACTTTTTCATTTCAGTTTAATATGTATATATATGTGTGTATATAATGTTTTAAGATGTAGAATTAATCTAGAATAAATTTAAATTAGCATGCAGTCTATACGATCATGTAACACTAATCTGGTCATTACACACTAATTAGTACTTCTCATTGATTTTTCTTCTTCTTCTTCTTCTTCTTGTTCTGAAAAAAGAGAGAAAAATGATGGCCTTAATTAGTTAAAATGAAAAATAAAATAAGTTATCTTTGCAATAATTATGGAGATTTGCATGAAGGAAGATGTAGGCGATAGAGGCCAAAAAACCCAACAACTGTACAAGAAGAAAAGGAGGTATGGCTATTGGCAGCACTACTAAAATTGCCCTTTCTTTCTTATTTTTATAATCAGAACGTGTATGCAACATGTTGTGCGTAGAGCCATCATTTATTGATATCATCCACAGTCCCATCTGGAATTTTTTAACATTCACACTTCCAAAGAAAACGAGATTGCCCAATCATACCACTTGCTTCTGCTCACAGGTCCATGTATTATTGGATGGAAACATTTGTTCCATCCAAAGTTGTGTAGTAAAACTTGTACAATGTACAATACCCAAATGGCCCATTTGGTGAAAGGTCCATCTTCTTGTTCATTTCACATATTCAAGTTAACCATTATTCTATAATGGTAAGAACCAGCCTTTTGACAAATCAATTTTATTCTATTAATATTATATTCTATTTGTAAATAAATTCAACCATTTTCATTGCTCACCTACTTGTTATATGATCGTTATATAATATACTTTTATCAGAAGGGCCCTTTTCCCACTTGCACTTCTCCCCCGCCATAAACAATTCTTCTAAATGCTCATAACATATCTTCCAAATCAAAAATCAGCTGGCTATGCCAATAATAATACACAACTAAATTTTTCTGCCAATATATATATGTATATATATATAGGGCTATATAGAACAAGGGTTAGCTTCTGTTCCTCTCCCTCTCTCTCTTGGTTTATAGATGCATGGTTGTGAATGTTAACTATATGAAAGAAAAATTAAGGTTCTAATTGAATCATTAACATCATCATCATCCACGTCACTCCAAGTGCTTCTTTTCCAACTTGCAGAGGTCTCTCTCTCAACTTCCTCAGCATTGATCATATCTCTATCTTTTACCTTCTGCCATTTCGCTTCTTTTTTTAACCCCTTTCTCTCCTCTTATCTCCTAATTCATCTCCTTCTGTGGCTATGTCACGTGCATGTCTTACCGTGCCTGGAAACCAAGGAGAAGTAGTAGTTTTCATTTGTTATTAACTAAGGCAACCTGTGTTTGAGGTTAGTTTATGGATATCAACATTAGTTTCTCTTTTTATATATGTAGGTCATGTGGCCTGGACTGGTAGCTAGCAAGATCTTGAAAAGGAGACTGGGGAGTAACAATAATTTTGTCGCTGATTTTCCAAGCAATTGTACCACTGGTTCTGAACTTGACATTCCAAACTCAAGTCAATCACCTCTGAGCGCCTCTGCCATCTTTAATCATCATAAGGTCCACACTCTCAACTACAAGTAAGCAAAACCCAACACCTGTTTATCATGTTTGATAATATAAATAGGGCTAAACAGGTATTGAAAATTTACTTGCGATTATATTCTTGGAAAAGGGTTTTTGTCAGCACGTGGAATGTTGGTGGTATTGCACCAAGTGAGGGTCTGAATATGGAGGATTGGCTTGATACACCCAACATTTGTGACATATACGTTATTGGGTATGTTTTATGTCTTTAGACAATAGGACAAATTTAGTTTATTATTCGACGTTCAATGTTCGTTTATTATCTGTATAATTTTACAGGTTTCAAGAGATTGTGCCGCTTCGAGCGTCAAACGTTCTAGGTTCAGAGAATAGCAAGATTTCCACGAAATGGAATTCTTTGATCAGGGAAGCATTGAACAAGAAGATCAAGCGCTGCAACTCCACAGATGAAAAGGGTATTGAAAGCAGCGATATTCCTCGAGATTTCAGATGCATAATCAGTAAACAAATGGTTGGAATATTAATATCAGTTTGGGTTCGAAGCGATCTTCGTCCTTATATCAGACATCCTAGTGTCTCTTGCGTTGGCTGTGGCATCATGGGCTGCCTTGGAAACAAGGTACGTGACCTAAAATCGTTGCTCATAATACATTTTTAAAAAGTTCAGATTGCACTCAAAAATCACAATCAGAGTCTAATTGTATGCGGAATCATCCATGCATAAGGAGCAAGTCGACTTATTGGAATTAAAATTATGGGTGCAATGCCCATAGAATGTTTGCAGTCTGACATGCATGCTCTGGCTAAATCTGCCAATAAGGAGTCTTGCTTACTAAGTGGGATCTCTCTTTTAGAAAAAAAAAAAAAGAATTAATCATTTTTGATTAAAGAGCAAAAAGGTAACACCGATTAGTTGAAGGATCATATTCAAAAAGCCTGTCTAATTATTACCGACTTGTTATTGTCTTGTCTGTCAAAAAAAAAAAAGAACTCTTTATTGTCTTTCTATGGCTAAAAATTTTGATCTTATTTAGCAGGGTTCTGTGTCAGTTAGATTTCGGCTACAAGAAACAAGCTTCTGCTTTATATGCAGTCATCTGGCATCAGGAGGTAGAGAAGGAGATGAAAAACACAGAAATTCTGATGTGGCCGAAATCCTGTCGCGGACAAGTTTTCCTCGAGGCCCCTCGCTCGATTTGCCAAGAAAAATTCTAGATCACGAGTATGCCAATCTTATTTATTTATTTATGAATAATTATTTAGGAGGGTTTGCTAACATGAGTATCAGTTCCCCATCGCTGCAAGCATTAGAATGATTAATTATGGCATTGGTTTTGTTGAAAGTGGAAACCGTCCAAAATTGATTGGTTATTATGTTAATAATACCTTCTTAATCAATGATTATTCAACAGTTGGTCTCGCTACTAACCATGAGAATAGGACATTTCTAGACAACAAATTTAAAAGATTAACCCGCCAATCAATGGCTGTTGCTGAATTTAACTTTGAAGTTGTCTATTGGGTGCCGTCAAGGATATATAATAAACCCCCAAAATTAATTACATTTCATAAAATCATCTAGCCAATGAGCTTCTGTATATGTTATAATTTAGTGTAGGGTGGTTGTTGAATGAATTGAAAAATGAGGTGGGCTCATTGAAATAGTGGGTGGTAGCCAAACCGCCTGAAAGGGACCAATTCCATGCCAGTAAAACATATTGATATAATTAAATTTAAACCCATATTTCTTTATAGCAAGTTGCACTTTATTTATTTATTTAATTAAGTAAAACATTACTTGGATTAGTATACGTTAATCATTATATAATTTAACTTATATCTTGTAATTTATATATCTCCATGATGTCAGCTGATTTTTCTCCAATTTAATGCAGCTGCATAATCTTGCTTGGAGATTTAAATTATAGAATTTCACTGTCCGAAGCAACCACTCGATCATTGGTGGACAAAAAAGAATGGAATCTCTTGTTAGAATATGATCAGGTATATTTCTTAACCTAATTAATTCAAGTACGTATCCATCTAGTAATATTTAAATTATAATCTTATAGTCTAAATCAATAATAAATATAGTTTGAAGTAATGATTTTATTGATTTTTCATCCTCGTTCTGACATTAGTTTTAATTACTTTCATGGAAATGAAGTTGAGGATGGAGCTAATGAGTGGTCAAACATTTAAAGGTTGGTATGAAGGAAGTATCAAATTCGCTCCCACTTACAAATATTGCCCTAATTCTGATGTATACTTCGGATGTGCCGACGGCAAAAAAGGTGAAAAATGGCGTGCTCCGGCATGGTAATGTTCTCATAAGTTCAGTCATATATTTTACTAACTTTATCATCGATCATTATCATTAATTTTTAATCATATCTACATTAGGTGTGATCGAATTATTTGGTATGGAGAAGGCTTAAGGCAACATTTGTATACTAGAGGTGAAGCAAACTTCTCGGATCATAGACCGGTAAAGGCAATATTTTCGGCTGAAGTTGAGGTCCTACAAACATTGAAAGGAATCCAACAATTCTTTCTATCAGAAAGGTTTGAACAGATATCATCAGACGATAAATTTTTTTATGCAACGATAGATTAAGTTTCAAGATATAAAAAATATTATAACGTTTATTAATTAAGGTTATAATGTATAAATTATAAAGGAATGATAGAAAAATATTGTAAACCGTAAGAAGCTTCCATTAAGTATGCATGTATGTATTATAGTTGGTTGGATATGAGGTGACGAGTTCATGCTAGCGTTGGTTTCTCTCGATCTCCATGTTTTTATTAGGGGGGAGGAAGTTGTCCCACTCATCCTTTCATTTTCAATGATATATTAAATTTTGGTATCTAATTTTGATCACAAAATCGGATTGATATTACTTTTTAATATATGGTTTTATTTTATTTCGTCTAATCACTATCTTCCAGAGAAGTAATTTTGGTTCCAATTTGGGGTTGTGGGTTGTGTTGTAACCACAAGCATGAACACATGGGTAGCTAATTCAATTAAATATAACTTCCTATGGTTAGGGTTAGATAAGTTAAGCATGGGTTTTGAATTTTGTTTGGTGTAGTAACCTCCACTGTTGATCTAATTAAGCTAAGGGACAAAAATGTAAAGAAATAAGCATAGGACAGAGTGGGCCTGAGTTGATAGACTAGTGGTGTGGTCATGACTCAGAATTCTCCATACCTTATTCAGCATATTATCAAAATATATATTGTATTAATTCAACTAGATGTCAGGTCTAGAACATCATCGTATAACGTAAGATTACTTTCATCCACTAATGTTAGTATTAGTTATTGTTGCTATTATTATTATTACTGTGGAGGATGTCCGCTGACGTACTAACTGTGGTGCACTTCTAAAAGGACGAGAAAGAATCAAACTGCATGCAATTTTCTTTTTCAGTGAATTCCTTGAAGATGTTGTAGCCCAGCTGAGATGAGAAATCCAAGTTGAAGATTGATGGGAGTAAGTCGGTCGATGTGTTGAAACGGATGGCTGGTTTTGTGAGCATGACAAAAAGTTGGGAAGCTCATGCGTAGGCTTGAATGCTCGCATGGAAGATAGCAACATGTGTGGATCTTCTGCACCTAAAAGAGTAGACATATGTCAATTCTGTATGAAATAATTGCGCCTTCAACTTCTACATTGATCTGGTCTGCTCCATTTTCAGCATTAATAGATCCGCCATGTATAGCCTTCGAAGGGGCAATGTCACCACCAACCCCCAAAAATTTATAAAACTCCATATATATTTCTGGTATTTGTTAAAATCAGAAGAATTTATTTGCACTTATCTTATCAAACATGTATTTTACCATCTCCAAGATTACGTATTGTGAAAGTCGAGCGAGACCTATTTTAATTATTAGGCCTTGGCATGAATGAAGAGCTTTTGAGCATAGAAGATGATTTTTGCCCCTTTTTTCTAGACATTGTCATATGGGATCTCTAGGTGAGAATTGTAGAGGCCTCCAGGGCTTTAGCCTGATGGTTCCTCAACTATGAGTGCGGTCATACTTCAACTTCACGTCTCTTTTCTGGGTTTGTCACATCTTCCCTTCGGAGCCCTAATAAGTAGATATATCAATCAATGTATTCGATCTTACTCTGCTTCCAAGGCAATAACCATTAATGTATTATTCACATGCTAAAACACAGAGCACCATCTTTCATGAGTAGGATCTCAGTAGCCGGTGCCCATGTTGTATGATGCATTGCTGTAGTAGGTCACTGTGACCTTCTTTTTTCTTTTTTGACAAGAAAAACTCAAGTGTACCTTTGTTTATATTTCAAATCATCACATTTTGGATCCTCACTTAACCACAATTGAATGGTTACCAATTTGATACAATTATCGACAATCTCTCGAGGGGGGAACTCTTTAACTTTCCCCTAAAGATGATCTCTGTTAAAGTATCTTTATTTCTACTGTATCAATGGTTGAGATCATCTTTATCCTTCATATCCATGTTAATCATAAAACCACAGTGCTAGTCAACACTGCACAATAATTAAAGAGGGATCAATGATAATATAAGATCCATCATGGGTGTTAAATATGGAAAAAGGTTGTCTAATATAGCATACGTCATGTAACATCTTTCATTTTTTTGGATGACGCTTGCTTTAGCTATAATCCCATCCTAAAACTCACCATAATCCCACTTAACTAGAAAAGGTGCAGGAGCCTAATCAAACCCTTTATTAAACTCTACTGCATCACGATGGCCGGTCAAATGCGTTACTAGAATGAATTGATACATGAGGATGGGCTCCACTACAACCAGATTGTCACGACTCCATCTCCAAGCCACATGATGGAGAGTGCAACCCATCAACATATGTTATTCCCCCACGTGTTAGAAACTTGTGTCATTAGCAGTCACCAAACATGGCGGCATGTGAAATCCTTAAAAATCAGATAGACTTGTGTACAAGCAATGATGATAGCTATGGATTCTCCAACAGAGTTACGATGTCGTATTAATGTTGGAGAATGTTATTGGCGATGCAGCGAGAGGTTGCTGACAAAGATCTTGGATTATCAGACGCCATTTTTTTTTCAAGCATCTTCTTTTGAAGTGGGTTCTACTAAGAAAAGATGAAGTGCAGAGGCATAAGTTTGCCTTTCCTTTTCAACTTCGTGGCACTCTACCTTTACTTTTTAATTAATTTGTTCATCTTTTTATTGGTCCTGTTCTTCTTTCCACTGCAAATTAGTAGTGATTTGACCTGTGCAAAGCTAGCTAAGCTGATCTAGCTTCACATGAACTTATTCCAACGTCCCTACCAGCATCATTAACTTGATATTTTCTAAGCGCAATGTCGGCCCATTTTTTAGCTTGTCGATCGTTTTATGCTAAGAACAATAAATAAATAATAAAAATAAAACGTCCAAGTTCTTCCTATATTATAATTAAAACACATTAATTATGTTGGGATAATGATGGGTTAACGGAATGAGTCACAAGACTGGGATCCAGACAGCACCATCCGCTGATAATTCAGAACCAAACCAACCGATTAACTTGTATAAATTTTCAGGCACGAACCTGTACCAACATCAATGGTTTGAAGAGGTCCACCACACGAAGGACTTGATCCAGTCTTTAAAATTCTCTATTTCAGTTGTCAGAAGATATCCAGCTCCAGTAGAATTATTTCCTTTTCCAATGTGTTTATTGACTTGTTCTAGCTATATCTCCGGAGATATTGTGTCTATGAAAATTGAAAAACCTCATATTTTTGGGTCTATTTGTCTTTAGGAAAAGGATTGTAATATAGATGTGGATGTCCATGTTTGACCAGGCAATAAATCCATGAGTCAAAGGTTGTATGCATGTTAATGAAGAATTTAGTAGCTGTTTAATTGTCTGTTTCTCTTCACCATTTATGCCAGAAGCCTAATCACCCAGTTGTCGAGAATTGATTTTTTGTAATTTCTTCAATGGCATGTGCAGTATTATATTAAGTGGTAATTGAACCTGAACTGATCATCACCCTAAACAAATCAAACATGGCATAGTTTAGTTGGTTAGATTAATTGTGGAAGCTTGCTTATCTTATAAATTCACTAATAATCATTATATTAATAAAAAGATTAAAACAAAACCTACCAGTGGGTTGTCTCTCATGAAAGGCTGAATAAATGTATCATATCATATAATGTCATTTTAATTGTGTCGGCTAATGGTTTATTTAATGACCGAGCCCCACATCCAGTATACACTTGCTTCCTTTTCTTCTCCACCCAACGACCTTTTGCCCCTCTTGTTTTAATGGCAAAGGCTGGTGCTGTGTTCCTTTCTCACTTCTCATTGTGTGCCCAGCGTATCTGCAACAGATCATGTTGCTGTCAACTATTCTTCTTTCCACCATTCTTCTCTTTCTCTATCATTTGGTTGTTGGTCTAATTAAGGTGCTTACCATATAATATTGGTAACTCTGAGAAGTGCTTTGTTTAAGAGAAATTAATCCTGACATATCCTCACTCGTGGGTCTCGTTATATCTAATTTAGTACCAAATCCAATATCTTGTTGTTTTAGTATCATTATTCTTGAATGTAAAGGGAGCAATACACCCAATGTTGCTGGGCTTGTGCTTTTCTTGACTTGGGAAGCAAATTTGGTATATGGGTGCGGTTGGAACTTGACAGACTCTGCTACCTACGCAATGATATGAACCAGCTTAACAAATTGCATAACGTTTGTTACTGATATGGAAGCTGTCAGATGTGTCCAATACATGTAAACCAGGACTAGATAGCAAGGGTAGTTGGAGTCGATGCCTTTGACCTTGCAAACAAAGAAAGCTTTTTTTCTTGTAAAAAATATGCAAAAATTGAAAGCTTAAAGCTTGGTAATTCCTTTCTTTATTTATGATTTAAAGATGCCCTTACATCAAAGCAATTTTCATTTGATTGCCTTCTAATATTCAATTGCTTTAAGACATACTTTAATTAGAGAACTATGTATCCAGATATCAACAGTATCTCCCTTGCTATTGCCTAAGCTTCCTTTCCTACCCACATGTTTCTTTTTCTTCACTCCATGGTATTGATAAATTTTATCATTTCTCATGAGCTAATAAATTTATATTTATTTATGGATTTATTATATTATTATATGATTTTATTTAGACTTCTTATTAAAACATGTGAAAACTAATTAAGAATAATTAAAAGTGTGTGAGATATTAACTTAGATGGACTCCCAATAAGATTAGTACATGAATAGGAGTCTCTCCTCTCTCTTCTTCTCGGAGGGTATAACATAAGATACATATACAAATAAATGGGACCCTTCATCAGAAAATTATTTGCTACCGGTCTAATCAAAACGGCATCTTCTTTCCATGGTTGTTATGATTAATATTGAAAAGCATCAAATGTGTTGGGTCCATATATATATATATATATATATATATCATCTTATACTTAACTTACCATTGCCAACCCATTAATGAACTATATAGTTGTTTATTTTCGGACAACAATAATTAATCTAAACAACTCTTTATCCATCTCTCTCATGCATGCAATATAAACACACAATAATAATAATAATAATGTATTATAGCGTCATTTGCAAGAATCATAGTTGTTGTTATTGTTATAGTTATGTTTAGTATTATTGTGAAATAATAAATTAGCTGACCTGAAGAAGAAGTCCACCCTCGGGGCCATCTTGATACCAATGATTATATAATCAAAATAATAATGTGATTCATATTGGTACAACATACGTCAATCAGATCAGTAATAGATATCATGTGACTATGTGACTTATGGATATGTTCCAAATGTAGTGTGAAAAAGTAACAGTATTCGCAGGGAATTCCGAAATACTAATGATTCAAGAAGATGAATACAAAGGCTGTAAGTTCATGACAGCGAAAGAAGATCATCTCAACTTCCCGTGAAATACTTGTAAACGAGGAAAAAAAAACCTTTTCTCAACATCCGATGTCTTTTAACAATCAGACAAACTATCAGCTCCTTCATCTCATCATGTGTGTGTGTATATATATATATATATAATAAAATTACACTGCAAAATTATTTATTTGCAGAAAATCCCACTCTTCCATTTTCGTTTTCTTGACGTAAATGGACAAAAATGGTATGATCAGGTGCTGAGAAAGATGAATCCCTCTTTTGGTGTTTAGTTTATACATATTACGAGGCACAGACGTCCCTTTTTATGGTGCATTGGTGATTGAATTCTGCTTTTCTCTTTTACGTTAAATAATAATTACTATATATAACCAAAAGAAAAGGGAAGATCACTATCATTTTTACCTTTCAAAATTAACTCTTTAACTTTAGGAAATGCATAGAGTGCTATATATGAGACATATATATGTATATATATATATGGGTTTGATAGGAAGTTGACCTGGATACATGTTTTGGACATAAATATTTAGAAGTTATAACAATGATTGTACTAAAATCATACATTTTCTTGTTATTGGCATTAACAGCAAGACAGCTGCTGGAGTCAATAAGTTAAAACATCTTAAAAAATAAGACAGACAGTAAACTAAAAATGGAAACCATATAAAAAACTTGAACTAAATAATAATTGTACTCATACAATGATTGTACTAAGTTCATGTGGTTATTGTACCAAGTTCATACCATGGAACAAACTTTAACTAATATTCGAACCCTCTAATATTCCAGCCAATCATTTTCACATAAATACATGAATTTTAACAATATACTCAAATTTCAACCAACTGGGTTTCCTCAGCATTGATTATATTGCAGTTCTGTTGTTATACGTACCAAGTAGCTGGCCTTGTATATTTCAATTTGACATTTATAAAGCATATTCAGATAAATAAATATTGTACAGACTGCAGACCCTCTCTTTCTAGTATAGTTTTTAGTGTGTACTTTCATTTATATCAATAACTTCCAGGAAAAAAAAAAAAGAATAATTGCCTGTCATGAATATAACTTTTACCCACTTTAAAGATCCCTTTGTTCTCTTTCCTTTCTTGCTTAAATCTGTTTTAGTGTTATTATTTCTTCTATTTCCTTTTAAGTATGTGATAATAATTATTTAAATAATAGAATAGGGACATATAGAAGTTTTAAGGAACGAGGGAATATATAAATTCCGAAAATAATTAATGGAGAAAGTGAATGTGAGAGAGAGGAAGGAGGAGGTTGGTGTTATTTGAAGTTCAGATCTGGGAAAGCTAAGGTTGTTTCAGCAAATGTCTCTTAGGTCTATAGTTTCTTGTTGTTTTTGACTTTTCACTACCTATCCTTTGCCTTCCTTTCTTTCTCCTCTCCTTCCTGTTTCTCCCATTTTTCAACCTTTTCTAGAAATTATTGTTGTGGGTTATGCCTCTGTGTTTTGGGTTCTTCACTGCTGTTGGGAACATTACATTAGCTTTCCAGAAAAGCTTCAGTCTTTTTGAGAGGCTAAAAGGAACTAATCTCTGAGCTTCACTTTGGATTTTCTTGGCTTGTTTTTCTTAAAGACAGGAACTTGCAGAAATGTTGGGTATTGGCAGCCCAACAATTAGCGTGCGTACCAGCACTAGCTTCAATGCTCTACTCAGAGAGCTTCAGGTCTTTCTCTTTTCCGTTCTCTCTATCTCTCTCGCTCCTTTTTTTGTGTGTGTCACTTTTCATTTATTTCTCCCTTCTGCTGCTAAAAGCTTGATGCTTACTTTGCTGGTTGTCTTTTCTTCCCCTCTTCTTGGAAATTTTACTTTACCCGAGTAATGATAAAATTTCGAGAAAGTTTTATGCTTTGGCTTTGTTAAAGAGCCACTGATTGTTTCTTTTTAATATAAATCATAATGGTCTATAGTAAGAGCTATGAATTAGGTCTCTCTTGTTATCTTCCTTCAGTATCCACAGTGATCTAGAAATTAAAACTCATCTTTTACTCTTTTCTCCATTTAATTTCTACAAGCAGTAAAGGACAGTTATTTAGAGCATAATTTGAAAATCAAGTTGCTCAAATATCCTTGGTTTCACATATTGTTGTTGGTACTCCAACTTCAATTGGTTCAGTGTTTAGGTTCGCAAGTGTTTCCTCTTTCATTCGTGGGCTAGTTGTTCTTAAGTCGGTAGGTAGCTGCAGTGAATTGGGAATGTTCTAAATTTTGCTGCATACCAGAAAACTTGAAGGCTAGCTAAAATTCTTATGCTTTCTTCAAAATCTGGCTGTGGGATTATTTAACTTTTCTGTATAGTTCTGAAAGCTCTGTGCTATATTTTACTTTAAAATTATGTTAATCTATCTTTAAGATTCGTTTTGGAATGGATTGACTGGATGTTTGTATCATACTAAATGTAAAATCTGGTAAATAGTGATAGTTCTCCACTTGTAATTAGTTTTGTTGTTATGTAAAAATAGAGAAAGCATTCCAACATATGGACGGCTTAATGTTTTTAACTGGACTTCTATTTCTGTGGCTTTAATAAGCAGCAAATTTGGAATGACATTGGTGAGACTGAAGCCGAAAAAGACAGAATGTTACTGGAGTTGGAGAGGGAATGCTTGGAACTGTATCAGAGAAAAGTTGAGGAAGCTGCCAATGCCAAAGCACGCCTTCATCAGTCTGTTGCTGCTAAGGAAGCTGAACTTGCAGCTCTTATGGCTGCCCTTGGGGAACTTAGTACTCATTCACCGGCAAGTTCTTCCTTTGATAAGTTATTTTGATTATTTCGTTTATCTGTTTGTGATCTTGTTCATGCATTTTCTATTTCTATGTATTCCGTTTTTGCACCCTGAATTGAAACTGTAGATTTTCCCATGTTTGCTATCCTTATAACAGCATTATGAAATAATTTAAATTCATTAACTGATGGTAAGACACTGTTTGAGTTTATCACTTATTCACCTGCCTTCCATTGTCATAAATTATCAGACTCAAACCGAGAAAAGGGCTCAATCATTGAAACAGAAACTTGCGTCGGTGACACCATTGGTTGAAGATATGAGGATAAAGAAAGGGGAACGGATAAAGCAATTTGCAGATATAAAGGTGCAAATTGAAAAGATCAGTGGGGAAATTTCTGGATATAACAATCTTAATACTGCTATGATCGGTTCCTTAACTTTTGATGAGCAAGATTTGTCACTTAGAAAGCTTAATGAATATCAAACGTGTCTGCGCAACCTTCAAAAGGAGAAGGTAAATGCAAGATATTTTAAAGTTTCACACTGAAAATTCTCAGTTGTTGCTAGCATTAAACACATTGTCTCACATATCGTATTCTTTGTATTGAATTTCTGAGACATACTATGATAATTATTCCTACCATGTTATGCCTCGATATATCATGAATATGCTTCATTTTGCTTGCAGTCAGATCGCCTGCAGAAGGTTTTTGAATTTGTGAATGAAGTTCATTCTCTCTGTGGTGTGCTTGGGTTAGGTTTTGGCCAGATTGTTAATGATGTGCATCCAAGCTTAAATGGTTCAAACCAAGAACAATCCACTAATATAAGCGATAGCACCTTGGAAGGTTTAGAACAGGCTATTGTGAAGTTGAAATTGGAAAGAAAAGCTAGAGTCCAAAAGGTAATGCATGACCCTTGTGGTTTTATATTTATCACCTTTTGACATGTTTAACTCAGATGAAGTTTGAATTACAGCTGAAAGATACGGTGGCATCATTGATTGAACTTTGGAATTTGATGGACTCGCCAAAAGAAGAGCGAAGTAGGTTCTCGAGAATAATATCCATTATTGGATTGTCAGAATCTGAAATCATTGAACCTGGTGTTCTCTCAACAGAGATAATTGAACAGGTTTGCATGGATCCCAAATGTTCTGTCTTTGAGAACTTTGAAAATGGCATATCTTTACTTGTTTTCTGACAGACATCAGCAGAAGGGGAGAGACTTAATAAACTGAAAGCCAGCAGAATGAAAGAACTTGTTATGAAAAGAAGGTCAGAATTGGAGGATATATGCAGAATGACACATATTGAACCTGATACAAGTACTGTTGCTGAGAAATCTATTGCATTAATAGATTCTGGTATATATTTTCTTGTTTTCTGTAGATCCTTTTTGAGCTAGTTTTCGTGTCTTGATAAATTACTTCCACATCTGAAGGAAGAAATTTGAACAGAAACTCTTGCCCTTTATCTATCAGGTTTAGTGGATTCTTCTGAACTTTTGGCAAGCATTGAAGCCCAAATAACAAAAGCTAACGAGGAAGCTATTGGCCGAAAAGAGATTATGGATAGGATTGACCGGTGGCTTTCAGCTTGCGAGGAGGAAAATTGGCTTGAAGAGTACAATCTGGTAAACTGGCAACTATCTGTTATGTGTCTTACCTTCATGTGCAGACAGGATTCACATGGAGTTTATATTTTTTGCTTTGGATCTTGCCTCCCTTCAGTCTATATTGTATATGCATGTGCCCGAGTGTGCATTTGGAGGATGGACTGATGATTTTATTCATGTCTTGCTCGACATCTTACAAGATTTCTTCTTTAATATCAGGACAGTACCAGATACAGTGCTGGGAGAGGTGCACACATCAATCTTAAACGTGCTGAACGGGCTCGAATTACTGTTAGCAAAATTCCAGGTATCATATCGCTCCACAAAATTATTCTTCAGTCCATACCAATTTAGGAGCTAACGATGAATTTACTCTTACCAGCAATGGTTAACAATCTAATAAACAAAACTCTCGCATGGGAAGAAGAAAAGAAGAAATTATTTCTCTATGATGGGGTGAGTTGTTTATTTGTGTGATTTGCTCGGCTGACATATTCCACGGCCTTCTTTCTTGCTGAAATTAATATCCTGATATGATTCACAGGTAAGATTGGTGTCAATTTTGGATGATTATAAACTTGCCAGACATCGAAGAGAAGAGGAGAAAAGGAGATCCAGGGTAAGTTAGACCTATTGTTGAATTTGTGGAAATTCCTTGGTGTTCCACATGCTATGAGGTCTTGCAAATAGAAGAAGTATGATCATTGGTTTCTTCTTTTTCAAATTTAAACATGTATTTTATGACTGCTATGCGGAAGAAAGTAGCTACATAAATTAATAATATATTGGATTCTTCTGTCCTGATGATTTAGTAGTGGAAATTGCTCATCTTACAGATAATTTCGTGATTCTTGACAGGACCAGAAGAAACTCCAAGATCTGCTGCTCACTGAAAAGGAATTAACATATGGTTCTAAACCCAGTCCGAGAAAATCTAACAGCTTTAGAAAACCAAATGGTTATTGTGCAAATGGAAATGGTTCCATGACTGCAACTCCTCGTAGGAACTCAGTAGGTGGTGCAACACCTGAGCTCCTCACTCCTCGATCATATTCTGGACGTCAAAATGGATACTTCAAGGAAATGAGAAGATTGTCTACAGCACCGTTGAACTTTGTGGCAATATCGAAAGAAGAAACAATGTCATTTGCTTCTGTTTCTGGTTCTGAGCCAGGCTCTCCTCCTCAGGGTTAAGTTTATCAAAGCTGTGAATAGTATGTCTTGCCTGATACTGATAGCTGCCCTTTTCCTTCCTTTTTACTGAATTCTACCATGTTTTGTTTCTGACAAATTGTAAGCAGCATTAGCATTTTGTTTAATCTCTGATAAGCATAGACAGAACATCTCATCATTTAGATTTCACTCTTGACAGATCAGAATTGACACCACAGATTGCATATTGTTAGTTGACTCAGGTTTTAAAGATAAGTACAAGTTGTGTAAATTAAGTGGCTGGCTTTTATGAAGGATACTTCTCCTGAGCCTCTGTGCAAAGGAAATAATGAGATGAAAATTTCTTTTTCATCACCAACTTGATGGATGCGAGTAGATTATTATAGATTGTTTTCCATCACAAACTTGACACGACTTAGAATGCATGTCCAAGGCCACAAGAAACATAGACAAATAAGGAAAAGAATATGACGGTTGCAACTGGTCTTGCTAGAAACATGAATAATAGCATATGCAGATCTATGCAACGGATTCAGATGTCATGCCAGAAAAAGAAAGAACCTTTCATACATGTGATTCATGTTGCGGTGTTCTAATCCTTGCAAAAGTTGGGTTTTGTTCTACTAGAAATCTGATGTTTACTTTGGGTGGCAGGTGACATTGTAGAAGTTCCATGACTAGACACTCAAGTTTAAAGCAGCGGAAGCGTGTGAATATGAAACAGATGTACACTAGTAAGATTATCATTTGTTAGAGCTTAGAGATTGGCTACTGACATTTGCAGTCGAATCCTATTTGCTTTGAAGAACACCTACTTCTGGAAGGGGATCAAAATACTGGAGGATAAATAGATTCAAAGCATTTGTTAACTTTAAAAAGTGTTGCTTCACAGTATAGAGGAAACCTATATGGTAGTTACATATATTTTAGCACACTGACCATGCGTTGTTTGTGGATTTTGCTTGCGTTTGCATATGTATATAGTGCACTCCAGCACGTTGGGCTATCATTTGATGTAAAAGCTTTGTGTATTTGGAGATACATATTGTAGGATCTTTGCTATGCTACACGTAGCTTTAAATAAATGTCTTCCAGTCCATGAAGTTTCTCTTTTTTTTTTTTTTGATCAATATGAAGTTGCTTAATTGATGTTTTTGATTGAAAACAACTTGTTATAACATGAAGATTATTAGTCGGCCTTTTAAAGCTTTTCAGTTTCTTCAGCACACGATCAGATTGACAATGGGAATGAAGCATTATGAGCTATTGGCAGCCGAGTCCTTCTGAGGACTCGGGTTGTGGGTCATGAAAAGTAGAAGAGAACTTACGCTTGTTAAATTTATAGTTATTAAAACAAAGCTGTCAAGCGGCAATTTTAGAATCCCTCTGCCAAGTAAAAGCTGAGACGTTGTATCGTATGTCAGCTGGTACATGGTAATATTGATGTCTAAACATTTACATTCTGCTACTTTTCACCTTTGGTTTGAACGCCTCGAGAATACAGGGAAATCAACAGGAAGAAAAAGAAGTTATAGTAACTATGGTAGTGAAGGCGAGATTATGATTTGGTGTTCACATCGGTTGCAGAGAAATATATGAGGGATTTCTTGATGATTTGGGATGCGAACACATCTGGTGTGCTGCCAAACCTCACAAATATCACATGATACCATTCTTTCACCATCATCATCTTTGGTTCCACAGGGACAATCAACAATTTTGCTGTTAAGACCACTTTCATATATTATCTCATTCATCATTCCTCTCTGATTGTTGCTACCCTCAAACACGATTTTCTGACCCACATCAACCAGTCCAAAAACTTGATCAGTGCCATTGGCATTCAAGTTCAGCATCGACTCTGCGACGTAACCTCTCAAACCCCAGTACAGTTCACTGAATTTCCTTTCCACTTCTTGCTTAAGCTCGTTAAAGTTAGCATTTGCTTTCAACGTGATACACTCAAACGGTGGCATTGCCTTAATTTTCCTATCATTAGTTGCTTCATTGTTTCGTAGGACCACCGTGCAGTAAAGTTTCAGCTTCTCTCCTAAGCCTAATTCAGCTCTAGAAGGTGATTCTATATAGTAGTCTTTGGCAAGAAATTTACTGTCAAGGATTATCCTCCCAGCCGCCTGTATGGCAGAAAAAATTCCCAAATTGACGGTGTGCTTTTGATCTTTGAGAATGTAGTTGTAGAAGTAGTACATGTCCTTCATTACTTGAGACTTTGATATCTTGTATCGACCCTTGACTTTGAAATTGTTCATGCTTAAACTTTCTTGGGCAGGAAATACATTCGAGACATCTTCCAGGCAGTACTCGAGAACCTTTGTAACCGGATTCAAGCTCCGGCGAACTAAATAGTTCCCCACTATGCGGTTCCCAAGCGACTTGAGGACAAAGTCTAGTAACCCTGTATCACCAATATAGGCACGAGCAGCATCCCTGACTTCTTGCCTTGAAACCCACCTGAAGTCGGCTCTTTTCAAGGCTTCAACGATCACTCGAGTCGCCATATCGATTCTCTTGGGAGACCATCTACAGGTAGGTTCCATGGCAATGCCTGTGGAATAGGAATCAATACAATTTTCTTCAGGAAGGCGAGTTTTGAGCTCGAACAAGAAGTGAAAAAGGTCAGCAAGAGTTGCCAAGGAATAGTCTGATAGTGTTTGGTATCTAGACATAATGGTTGGAAGATCATGATTAAGATTGGAAAGGTAATGGAGAAGTAAACACAAGGGAATGGCCTGGATGGTTTCTATGGCCTTCTGGTAGATTGATTGAGTAACACCAAAGCTTCCTCGCTCGAACTTGTATCCCCACTGCCCAAACCATGGCTCTCCATATGCAATGCCATGGAGCAGCCTCAGTTCCATGCTTTTCTTTTGTGAAATGTCGTTCAGACTCACCTTCCTGCAAAATGAGCATATGACTAGAGCATTAGTATTTTAGCTTTTTGCTTAATAATGTTAGCCTACATTCGGAATTGAGATTGAGAATTGCTTCCCTAGAAAGCACTTTATATAGGCGAGGTCAATGTCCTCGATACCATTCAAATAGGAAAGCTTAGAGCAAAATGGCTGACCTTGCTCGTAATCCAGTGCACAAACGATCCCAGAAATCCATGACTTGGCGTCCGGCCAAGTTGGAACCAGCTTCCATACCATTAACACACAGCAAATGGCCGAATCCATTAGAATGAAAGACTCCATGCATGATATGGCCTTGTAATTCCACTATATTGAACTTACCGTTCGCTGAAATTGCACCGTCGAAGTTGCCTTCACAGTTCAAGAAGGCAATGACCGTGTCTTTGGAAGGCAGCACGAAGTGATACTTCTTGTTGCAAATCAGATGGTGTCCCCATCCTGAACTAGAAACATTTCCATTAACATGTTTATATGATTAAAACTGCAATTTGACGAAAAGTAGCAAATTTTTTAGTTTACCAACAGCCTACCTACAAATTCAGCCTGCAATGCTTCTTCATAAAGGGTGCGTTCTCATTCACACATTAATTATTTCAAAGATGTTTCTAACTAATTGATAATAATATGCGCATTTGCATACAAATTCTCGGCAGTGTCGGATCAGAATATATGTAATTATCCATCAAGTGTCTGATAGGTAGTGTTTAAGTTATGGTAAAAGAGTATGTTCGCAAATATATGGATGATAATAACAGATTAAAAGTCGCTAAGTATCGATCAAAACCAAGGAATAAGGACTTCACCAATATATAAACAGTGCTTGCAATGGTGATCAAGGGAAGCATCGATTGGCTCTTCAATGACAAGTAACAATATATGGAAAGGAGGGTGGCAGCTAACTTCAAGCTGAAACGACCAACTTGGAATTCCACTACAGATATTACTCTCAGAATACCCAAAATCAAGCAGCGCTTCGACGTTTTCTCTAAACGAACCGTCGAACTCAACTGGGTACCCGTTTTCACCAAAAGTTTTGAACCTAAACACCTTGTCTCCTCTTTTTCTTTTCTTGCAGCTATTCATTACCTCTAAATGTGACATAACGAGAGTCACCCAAAGTTGGAAGATTTTCCAATGCTAAGAATGGAAAGGAAGAAAGATCTCAAGAGAGGTACCGATATAAGACATGCTTACTTATACATTGAATTGCTTGGTGGTCACACACTTAGTGCCTAGAAATAAAATTTGAAGGGGACGCAAAACAGCATATAAGCTTATAAATCAGATTGAGCTTGTAAAGAGATTGCTCACCATCTGCATGATTTTCTTTAAAATTTGAGTTCCATGCAAATCTATCGCTCCAAGTAGAGTTAAAAGTAAATAAATGGTAGCATGCTTTTTATCATGCTATTATCTGACCATTAGAATTGCTTTCTATTCCGGCAAATTTGATGGTCAGCTGGGAAATGTTGATTTTTGTAAATTTCCGGGCGGACAAACATAAAAATGCAACCTTTCTTGCTCAACTACTCCCCCTGTATTGCTTTTATATACTCAGTTAACTTCTATCACATGAGAACTTGGCTACAATAATTTTTGCAATGAATATTAAAAGAATCCAGAGAAAAGAAACACAGTGTCCATTAAAATCTACGTAAAGGAAACCTACACCAATAACATTGCGTGGTTGAACTGAATGCAATCTCATTTCTGTTTCTTGGATTTGTTACAGCTATATTATTAGCGATGATGACTTGAAAGCCACAGTTGAATTATGATGTAATATTAGATTATTCTGTACAAGAGAAATCTAAATGAATCATCCTGAATCAGATTTTTTTTTTGGGTTCACTGTAGCTAGTTTCATTCTCTAGCTATTCTCCATCATTGGTCAACAATTCCGTCAAGAAACCACAACCAGATTAAGAAGGAGAAATCAAAGTTTTCAACTTTTATGATATGCTACAAAAAATATTCGAGCAATGATTGGCTAGTAGGCTTCCTTTTTCTTCTTTTCATAAAGTGAAAATAATGCCTTTTGGTCCGTGCTGTGCATGACTGCTGTCAATTCTGTGTAGATTTTCTTTGAAAGAAGTGGCGTCTCTTTCGGCTCATGACAATAATATCCTGCAGCGCTGTGGGCTACTTTCAAAATGCCTCCTTTTCTCTTATATTCTCCATCAATCAGAAACGTTCACCAGAGAGTGCAAAATAAAATAATATTTAGAGCCACGCTGTTTACCGTTAGTTCTAAAGGGAGCATCTATCTATTCAGATCCTGATAAGCTTATCTTCCTTTATCAGAATTGCAATTAAAGATTACAGATGTAGGTAAAAGCCTCAACCAGACCAGATTATACGTTATAAAACACTTATTTATTCCAAAACCAGAATGATAGTACAATCTGAACTCTGCAAGTCCTCGCTACATATGACATTTCCTTTCTCTGCTAAAGCTACGTAGTGGATTATAAAGAAGAACATAAAAGTAAACCAGATAGATGAGCTATATATATAGAACTGAATCTGTTTCAATTTTCTTTAATATAGTATATACCTTGCTAGCACTCATACTCATCCAACTGTTGCAGCATGTGAAAGATGGTAACGTTCGGGCTTGCTGTGGGAGGAAGAGATGACATTCTTGTTAAAGGCGTCACCATATAATCACCATGAGAAAGACTATGGTGCCTCTTTCGCAGCCTCTGAAATGGAGGAGGCTCTGCTGCCACATTAACCGTGGCTTCTTTGTCCATTATGGTTGGCAGATCTGCTCTCTTCCTCAAGCTTTCACCATATCTTTCCTCTAGTACCCTTCCGTCCTGAAAATTTAAGAGCCCAACAAACAACTTTCATTTTCACGCATTGCTGTGCTTAAGAAAGGAGTTGTTCATAAAAAATGAAATTCGAGACCGAAAAAAGAAAAAGAAAAAACGGAAAATACTTAACGTTGATAAGAGAAGAGGTTGGAATTGGACATTTGACAGGGCGATCTTCATCTTGTGGCTCCAATGGGTGTTCCACTGGCCAGAAATCGGCGTCGAAATCAACTTCTTCAACTGTATGATGATGAAGATAATACTGATGATGGTGCTGGTGTATATCCATGTCAAAGGACCTTACTCCGCTGCTCTCTCTGGTCTCATCTATTAATGCAACTTCAATTTCTTTCTTATCCTAAAAAAAAAAAAAGAACCCCGATCAACACTGACATTAGCTCCACTGAATCAAGACTTGAGTTCCATTATAATTGAAGTGCATAAAGAAAAAAAAGAGAGAGAGAGAGAGAGAGAGAGGTGGTGGGGATGAAAAGGGCTGAGGAAAACAGAGGCGCTTACAAGATCATGATGCTGGCCATCCCCACATGACAAACCCATTAGAGAAATACTCATGAAGCTTACTTACATGCCCAGAACAAAATCTAACTTTGCTGTCTCAGTATATCTGTATGAGCAATAAAAGAGAAAGAGACATATAGAAAAAGATGAAGAAAACCATGCATTCAAGAAAGAAAGAAAGAAAATTAAAGAAAAAGCAAAAGAGAGCATGAAAAGGAGCGGTGTCCTGCTGACTACTGAGATTGAAGGAGAGAGATAAGAGGACGTTAAGGTGGGATCAAATGTACAGTGAAAGAAGAAGGAAAAAGAGATGAAAAAAAACAGAAAAGAAAAGAAAAGATTCTGCGTCCACCACCATTATCTTTACCTAGGCTCTCTGATAAGCTGGCCAAATCCTTGTTCTCTTCTCTGTATGGACGAGAGACAAATTTATCTTTTTTTTGCCCTTTTTCTTGCTTTATGGAACAGTACATGTAGTTTAGTTGAAAATCTTAACAATGTCCATCTTCACTTTGGTATTTTTCTACTTTTCTTTTTCTGCTTTTTCTTGGATTTGTTGCAGGAGACGAAAAAACGAATAAAAAAGGAACCAGCATGAGCTGTTGTTGAGCCAAAACACAATTTACAAGTGTAAAAGCTTGAAAAGAATATGAAGGAAGAAGGATATGGGTAGCTAAAAACAACGGAAAGCGCTTTGATGGTATCTAAACACTTTAATATACACTGGTGGCCATCTAGGATATATAATTTTTCATGGTTGCTCTCAAAAAGGAAAATTGAAACAGAAAGCTACCACGAATGAGCCCAAGGGCCAGACAACCACTGCAGCGGAAGAATGATCAACTCTTCTGTAATCGTATGCATATTCATATGCAATATCTATGAATTTAATCCATTGAATTTGATCACAGATTAGAACAGCAACAGTTCTATATATGTTTTTAATTAATAAGGGATAATATAATATTAATAAAAAACTATACCATTTTTTGGGAAGTGAATGTCGCCGTCAGTGGAAAGAAGTGAACTAAAAAGATAATCGAGTCAAATTACATTTTTCTAAAATTATTGTTATTATTATTATTATTATAAATTGAAATTTAGAAAATTTTATAAAATAATATTAATTTAAACTCGTTGAATAAAATATGATTTTTAATATTGAAATATTAATTTAATTGGACATAGAAGCATAACATTTCGGGAGGATTAAATAGCATTATCCACTTATTAAATATATAAAATCTGTTTTAGTTTGTTTTTATTGTTATTATAAAATAAAATAAAAAGAAACTAATAAATACAAATTTTCTTTTTTTAATTGTCTCTGTCTCTCTCTCTCTCTCTGTTTTCTCATTCTCAAAACATAATCTGTCTCTCTCTCTCTCTTTCTTTCTTTCTCTTACAGGTTTTCTCTCTCCTCTCTCTTATTTCTCTTTCACTTTCTTTCTCTCTCCAGAAAGGGTAAAGGCCCTTGCTCCCCTCAAGTAAGTTTTCTCTCTCCATTCCTCTCTCTCTCTCTCCCTCTAACTTTCTTTTTGTTTGGAATTAGAATGGGTCCTGTGGACTTAATAAAATAAAATTAATTTTTTTATAGAAAAAACACGCCTTTTGTACTCTCATACTTGCATTCCTGTTTTATCTACATTTTTTTTATAGGGTAAATTTTGAATCTTTAAGCGCAGTGATCTGCAATTTTTTTCCTCAGAAATGTCATTGAAACCCTTTTTTTTGGAAATGGTTCACATTTTCAAATTTGGGTTTCTGTTTGTTCGGGGTGCGTTTTAGATCTGGTGATGGGTAATGTTGTATAAATTTTAAATATCGACGATTTGATCGGCTACTTTGGGATTTTGATTTTCAGTTTTTAAAAAATCCCCTTGTTGTTTTCGATCTGTTGCGAGATTTTGTAATCTTAGCGTTACGATTCACATTTCTATCTGTTTTTTTTTTTCGTTTGGATATGGAATGTGAAATTTAATGAATGCAATTTCGAGTATTGAGTTTTATTCCTATTCGTTGCAAGACTGGTTCGTTTCGTCGATTGTTTTTCAATAATATCCTATGCGTGCGTGTATATGTGGTTTTTTTTTGCTTAAAATTGAATAGATCTGTGTTGATTGAGGATTTCCGTACAATGCATATCTTTTTCCTTTTTTTTTTGGGCAAGGATGTCTGATAGAAGCTAACGCCGTATGCATGTATTTCATTTCCATTTGTAGTTCTAAAACATGTGATGGAACAATTTGATTTTCTATAGCTACTAATGTAATGGGTCAATTTAAAACAAGAGGATAGGACTGATTTTACCCCTCCCTGCTGTGTTGTTAGTGGTAATGGATGATGACAATAAAGATTCATTGAGCATTCGCAATTGGGGCTATTATGAACCGACCTTTAAAGGGCATCTCAGTCTGCAGCTCATGTCGAACATGGCCGATCATGATATGAAGGTTTTCTTACCTGGGCGTGATCCTGATAATATCATGATTGGCGCTAATGGAGCTTTCCACCCGCGCGATTGTGTGATTTCTGAAGCCCCTGGCCCCATGAACTACATGAGGGACAGTTGGATGAGGGAAAAGTATTTTAACATGCTTCCTCCAAATCCTAATTTTTCTCTTCTCCCTGAAACTTCTGGTTCTCAGCCCTTGCAAGTTCTGCAGCCGCCCAATGTGCCTCGAGATGAGAGGGCAAGCAGGATTGAGGAGATAACTGTAAATAAGGAAGGTAGCCAGTTGAAGAAAAGACAAAGCGGTGCTGCCTTGAAAACCTCTAAAGCAAAGAAACCTAGGAAGCCGAAAGATATTAGTAATAACACTGTTCAGCCTGTGAAGCCAGCGAAGAAAAGTATGGATGTCGTCATAAACGGAATTGACTTGGACATTTCAGGCATACCAATTCCTGTTTGTTCATGCACTGGAAACCCTCAGCAATGTTACCGTTGGGGCTGTGGTGGATGGCAGTCTGCTTGTTGCACCACCAATGTATCGATGTACCCCTTGCCAATGAGCACTAAAAGACGTGGTGCGAGGATTGCTGGGAGGAAAATGAGCCAGGGTGCATTTAAGAAGGTATTGGAGAAACTAGCTGCTGAAGGTTATAACTTTGCTAACCCTATAGATTTGAGGACTCACTGGGCAAAACATGGTACCAACAAGTTTGTTACTATCAGGTAGATTTTGCACCGTTGGTGCTGATGGTGGGATTTTCATTGCGTTTGGTCTGCTTCCCCCTTGTCCGTATATCTGTGGCCTTTTTCTCAGAGGTCTGTCCGGTTCTTCGTAGTCATGAATCTTCAAAGACATGATGAATGTTTATGGAATTCAGACATCAGCTTTTTCCAGAATCGTTATTTTTTTTTCAGTTCTGTTCGTGCTATAGAGAAAAGTTTGAAGTGGTAACTTCTTCCCACCAGGAAGTAGGTTGTGGATGAAACCATTTTTTGTTGGATTTTTTTATTACATCTTTTACCTTTAAATGAATTTTGTCAATGACCATCAGTAATCGAGTTCTCATTCAATCACATAGCATTGTAGTGGAAGATGATCATGTTTTTGACCGTTCATTGCATGCAGGTCTAGAAAATCTTGATACTCCAAAATTAATAGTCTAAGCTGTCTTAATCGGTATACCTGTACTCTCTTTGTTAGTGGGATGAAAAAGGTATTTCCGGGCAGTCAGATAGGTGGCTAGTCTTGGTGGTAATTGGCAGTAGAATGGGTGTTAGCTACCCATTAATATCCTGCTCGGCTTTGTTCTGGTCATGGAAAATCATTTTAATGTTAAGGGCTTTTCGGATAAACTCCGGGTGTGAGACTCGAGGAAGGGATTATTCAGCTTTCATGTTTTCTACAATATCCTCCTTTTCCCTTTTGAATTGAAAGAACCGGCAGGATTTGGAACGTTCCTAGTATTGTTTCATTGACTACACATAAAATCTCACCTGATTGAAATATTTCTGAAGCTTTTTGGGAAGATGAGCATCTGATTCAGACGAAGCCCAATTCCAATTCCAACGTAGTTTGAAGCTTTTCCCAAATGTGAAATCACTGGTGCATGTTCCATCTACAAAATCCATTATTTATATCGTATCTGATTCGTGTGAGTTTTCCTTTTCATGTTATTGATAGAACGGGAATGATAAAAATAGAGTCGCCACAGTTTTATCATTTAGATTTAAAAAAACAAAAATTCAAACTGATGATTTCTCCATGAGTGGTGCAGAATTGAATTTGGGAGGAGTCAGTCTGCATACAGTTCTTGATTTGAATGTAACCTTGTAATGGACAGGAAATGGTTGTCCCACTAAATTATTAACAGATGAACTCCGCGCGTACAGCCGGAGGGTGCCTATCGACAAGAGGACAAATGGGACGCTTGAAATTCAATGTCTTAATAAAGTCTAAGAACATCCTATTCACATAATAGTATGTTGTTTGGGTGGGGGTGGGGTGCGGTGGTGGATTATCCATCCTTCCACGGGCCAAAGCAAAAGGGTTCTCATCCAATTAACTCAATTTGCATGGATAATATAATTAAAAAGGAAATAAATTTGAGATTAATATTCCATGATGTATTTAGAACAACATGAATTATCATACAAAGAGATGAAACAGGTGAGAGTAAACAGAAAATAGTAGAGAATTTAATTAAGAAAAGAAAAGGAAAATCACTATATTAACAAAAATGTCGTCCATGGATGAAGAGACAGAGAGCATTATGTGGGCAACAGGTCCAAATCCAACGACTAATAGAAGCTAATAAAATCTGGAATTTGCTCTTGTTTATAATTAACAGGCTCATCGATAACGATGAGCGGTGGACCATTTGAAGGATTCTGAAAAGGGTTCTGTTGATCTTCATTCGCTCTGACAGTCTTCGGCTCTTGATCATCAAATATCTCCCATTTATCTGTAATTATCGTCTTCATTTTCTTCGTCCTTTCCTTCTCTTCATCAATATCAACAATTTTGTCATTATTAATGTTATGATCCACATTTGTTTTTTCAGAAACAACATTGATAATCCTCTCGAGATCTTTGATGTCTTCTTCTGGAATCTTTGTTACTTTAGGCATTTCCATTGCATTAAAGACACCAAAATCCCTGCAAAACTCGAAATATAAAGCAAGATCTTCACCTTGAGTGATTGCTTTTCGAAGAACCTTCAGTGCCAAGGTAGCTTCAGGCTTTCCAGCTTTATAAATCCCCATTAAAATCTTAGCAATCCCATTGCAAATCTTGCTATAAACGTCGAATATTTCGATTATAACACAATCCATTGCTTCAAGAATCAACCGTACTCTCATGTTATTGCCTAGTGGCTTAACTTGAAGCAGCATATCAAGCAAAGATTGCAAATTCTCCAGCCTTGCAAGGTCTTGCACCATCGAATTTTCTTCTCTAACTTGACGTCGTTGCTCATATACGAATGAAGATCTTTGATCTAAATAAGCGTAATAAGTACGAATAAATGCATTAAAACCCCAAGATAAGTTTGGCTTTGTATGTCCATCTGTAAAATTTGAAAGATCAAACGGCAATCTTCCAATTCTCTGAACAACTGGATTTTTGCAGCAAAAAACGCCATGCAAAAGCATCAAACATTTCAACGCGACAACCCAACTCCGAGTCTTCTCTACTCGACGAATTAAACTCCACATCATAGGCTTTAAGCTCACCGGAGAAGTACGTATCCATGCAAAGACTCTTTGAGCATTCTTGTAATCCACGTGCGTTTCATTATGATTCGTGGTTCTAATGATGGCTGCCTCGAGATCAGGGTTCCGGTAAGATGTTCGCCGCGACAGGGTGGCCACCAATATGCATTTCTGGTCTTTGAGGGCTCCAGCAGCCCTCTTCCAGAGATGCATTCCCTGCTGTAATCAAGACACCAAACCGTATGTGACAATTAAGAATCAGGATTTGGCCCTATTGTAGAGTTTTTCTATGTTTTTTGGGCAAATTCTAGGTACATATGACTGGTAATAAATTCTTCACAAATGAACGATGAGGAGAAGACCGTTTCTTGACCGGCCAATTTGAATGATTGTTAAAATTATGCTTTATTAGTATGATGTGGTGTACCATTAATGCTTGTTTCATGGAGACGGCTGTTCGTGTTTCCCATTATTCGAGGTCTCATTTCTTACTTGCCATTTTTTAATTAATATTGTTTACTAATAACAATTTTTATATAAAAAAAAAATGCACGATGAATAGGATATGGTAGTTTCAATATTAGGCTATACTAGCTCTTAATGACATGGACATTCTACAGCTTGACATCATTGCTGGCCAGTATCATACAATGATCATCATTATTACATATGCTTTCCCATTTTAATATTCCTGGCATCATTTTCAGAAACCACAGTCACATAACGTTTAATATATTTCTTGTTGCCCTGAAATTAAAGTAATCTGTGAATGAATACATGTAATAATTATATGCCTAACTGGGAATCAATTAATAATGGCTGTGAATACATATCATTGGCAGATTTAGGTCTGACAAATTCATTAACCAGGAAAGAAGAAGCTTCAACAAGCTCAAGATTTTACTGTTAGGCGCTAATTAACAAAGCAAATAATCAAAAGAAAGAAAGAAAAGAAAAGAAACATTTGCAAATTAGATACAGGGGAACTCTGAGCAACAAAACTTGGAAAGCATTGTCATCTTCTTACACTAATCTTGATTAACAAATGCAAATAGCCTCCTATTTTTAACCACTGTTGCTGCTTCCATTAGCTGATCCAGGCATCAGCTCTCTCAACATTGCCACAACTTGCAACATGTTCGGCCTCTTTGAAGGGAAATCATCAACACATTGCAATGATATTTCCAAGTACCTAACCATTTCTTTGACCTCTTCGGCTTCAGCTTCATCAGTTCCTTTAGTCACAGACAGCAATTCCTGATCTATCACTTCCATTTGTTTCCCTTCTCTTACCTTCATTTTCACCCATCCCACCAAATTAGTGTCCCCAAAATCATCCTTATCGGTTGGTCTTTTTCCTGTCAGCAGTTCTAACAGTACAACTCCAAATGAGTAGACATCTCCTTTTGCGGTGCATCTGAAACTCTGGTAGTACTCTGGCGGGACGTAACCTGGCGTTCCTGCCAATGTGCTTACGCTAAGATGGGTGTCGAGTGCACTTATCAGCCTTGCCATTCCGAAATCGGAAACTCTTGCTTCCAGTTCATTGTCTAGCAATACGTTGCTCGACTTCATGTCCCTATGGATGATGTGTGGTATGCAATTGTGGTGCAGGAAGCAAAGTCCCTTGGCTGCTCCTCGTGCAATTTTTTTCCTTTCATCCCACGTCAGGATTCTCCTGTCTCGTGTCCTTACTCTTCCGTGGAGCATTTCTTCAAGGCTTCCATACTCCATGAATTCATAGACAAGAAGTCTTTCCTCACCTATTTTACAGTAACCTAGTAAAGGGACAAGGTTTCGATGCTTTATCTTCCCTAGAGTTTCCATTTCAGCCATGAATTCGCGATCACCCTGGCAGCTCAACCGTATAAGCTTCTTGATCGCCACGCTTGATCCATCCTTTAACGTTGCCTTGAACACTTCTCCAAACCCACCACATCCAATGAGACTAGCAGCAGAGAAGCCATTGGTAGCTTCGATGAGTTGAGAGAACTTCAGCTTTCTTAGCTGCCTTTGGAAGGTAGCTACATTGATGCTCAGTGGCTCCTTCTCTTTGTCAATTTTCCAGGTTGTGGCAGCATGAGATGCCTGCAAGCTGTTAAGCATCTTCACATCTTCTGCTTCTTTATGCCTTACACGCATGGCTATTGCCCACACAATCAAAATGCATAGAGAAGCAACAGAAATGAGGATGCCCAAAACGATGCTATTAGCCCATGATGTAGCTGCATTCTTTCGGCCTCCTCCATCACCATATGCGATTGGACTAGTTGTTCCTTGACCATTCCTGCCATGACATTCAGTTAATGGAACACCACAGAGTCCAGGATTGTGGGCGTACTGTGATGCTGGAAGTGTGCTGAGCTGCCCTCTCTGTGGAATTTCCCCTGTTAATTCATTATAAGACAAATCAATTTGCACCAAGAAAGACAGATTCGAAAAAGAATCGGGGATTTCACCCTGCAATCTGTTATGAGATGCATCAAACACGCCCAAATTCTTGAGCTGACCGAGTGATGCAGGAATCTCTCCTGATAGCTGATTATATGATATAACTAGAACTTGCAGAGCAATCATTTCCCCCATTTCATCTGGGATTTTACCTCTCAGCTGATTATTAGAGAGATCTAGATACTCCAATGTCTGGTATTGCGTAAAAAGACTCAGAACTGGTCCCGTATACAATCTCGTGAAATCACAAGTCTTTAGTGATGGGAACTGCAACAATCTTTCGGATCTGATACCAGCAAATTCCAACAAACCTCCAACTCCTTGACATGAATTTCCAACATTTCTAACAAACACCAAAGTGTTTCCTGACGGAATCCCACCCAATGCTTTTGGCCCAAGCTGCCTGCCAAGTCGAGGTGGGATTTCACCTGTTAGTCTATTGCTGCCCAAGTCTATCCAAACCAAGCTGCTACAGTTTCCTAGCTCTGCTGGTATCTCTCCACTCAAGCTGTTGTTTCCGAGCTGCAAAACAGCTAACCTTGACAAAAGCCCAAATTCTCGTGGGATTTTTCCTGAGATCTGATTGCTTGTCAGAGATATCCATTCAAGGTTGGTGCAACCGAACAATTCGACGGGGAGTTCACCAGTAAGGTGGTTGTTATTGAGGATCAGATCCTTCAGGTTCTTGCATTTCCCCAATTCCGATGGAATTCTCCCCTCCAATCCATTATACCAAGCTATAAGCTGCTCGAGATTCCCAAGCTCCCCAAGCTCCGCTGGGATAGAACCATTAAGGTAGTTTATGCTAAAATCAAGTGACTTTAGCTTGGAACATTGAGATAATTGAGAAGGGATCTCTCCGGTTATGAGATTATCTGGCATTCTCAGCTCTTCAAGAGAAGCTGCACCGGGGCATATGCCTGGTGGTATTACTCCAGAAAATTTATTGGAACTAAGATCCACAACTCTTAAATTCTTGCAGTATGAAATGGAAGCTGGAAATGATCCAGAGATTTGATTAAAACTCAACAGCAATCTCTCCAACGAACTAAGATTTTGAAGGATAGAATCTGGAAAAGAGCCTGTGATATTATTGTTAGACAAATCAAGAAGTTTCAGCCAAGAACAAGTAGATAAGGAGAGAGGAATGGAGCCCGAGATATTGTTGAAAGAAAGCTTAAGCTCTAAAAGGGAACTACAAGCATTTCCCAACTCAATGGGGATCCAGCCGGTAAGATGATTGCGGGAAAGATCTAATCTTTGTAAATTACTAAGATCACCCAGGGATCTTGGGATCTCTCCCGTAAGCATATTGGATGACAAATTCAAAGACTTGAGGTTTGTGCAGTTCGAGAGAGAAGGAGGGATGAAAAATTCTAAATGGTTTCCTGATAGATCAAGTTTCCCCAAAGAGTTGCAAGAGTATTGATCAATTTTGAAACCAGAAATTGAGCCAGTAAAATTGTTGGAGGAAAGGTCAAGGACCTGTAGTTTATCAGAGTTGGATAACAGATCATCAGGTAAAGAACCTGTTAAATTGTTATGAGAAAGATTGACATAAACAAGATTAGGATTCTTGGACAAGAAATTCTCAGGAATAACACCTACAAGTACAGCCGAAGACAATTCAAGATGTTGAAGAGAATAAGGGAGGTGAAGCAAAGAAGTAGAATTTACAACAAACGAATTTGAAGATAATTTCAGAGTGAGTAACATATCAAGAGAGGCAAAGGGATCAAAAGCTATAAACCCCACAAGACGAGCCTCAGTAAGATCAAGCTGAACAACTCTTCCAAGAGAACAAGAAACTCCATGCCAGGTACATGGGCTACTACCAAGCTTCCATCCTGACAAAACACCATCTGGATGATTCTGGAACATTTTCTTAAACATTAGTAAACCTGTAGCATCAGTCTTAGTTGAAGTACCAACACCTTGCTCAGCTACGACAGAAACCGAAGCCAACACCATAAAAAAAACAACTGCAAGCGGAAGACTTGCAAGATAGTGAAAAAGCTGGACTGGGTTGCTCTCCATTGGAGGGAACAAGACTTTCAACAACACAGAAATGAAAGAGAGATATAAAAGAAGAAAAGAAAGAATGTAGAGGGCAGTGAAATGTACAGAGAAAGAAAGAAAGTGGTGAATATGATGAGAACTTGTTGTTGATGTTTCAAATATTACGAAGGGAAGCAAAAGCTAAAAGCTTTTGCAAAAGCAATCACTTTCTTTTCCTTTTCTTTTCCTGTTATGTTCTTATAAAATATAAAAGGAGGGAACGTGGGATGAGTCTCATAAACAAGAGAAGTTGGATTTTTTAAGTCTGAATGCTATATGAACAAATTTATACCTTCATTCCAAATATTATAATATTATTTCTGCGTACTAAATTTGGGTACTGTACATGTATGAGCAAAAGAGGGAGATGATCGGAAGTTCATGATTTGATTAATGGTCAAAAGAGGGAAGGACCCACAGACAAGGTCTATCTTAAAGATCGGCTGCTTTTGAAAAGAAAAGCAGAAAAATAGAGAGAAAAACAATGTTTGATCCGAGAGAGAGTGAGAGTGAGAGTGAAAGTGAGAGTGAGAGTGTCAGACGAGCTTGTCAGGATGGCGTGAGAGAATGTTTCCTTGTTATAAAATGTCTACATATTTGCCGAGAAGTATACCAAGTGCTACACTGTGTTGCTGCTCGCTTTACACCATCATCTGTAGGAATGAGTAGTGATTAAAGGTGAAGGGATTAGTCAATAGAAAATTTACAAAGAAGATTATATGCTGAATTCATGGGTCCAAAATGCTGAAAATTGAGGACGGGAAATCAATGATACAGTGCAACATCTCTTTGTGAATGGTGATGCTACCCACTAATTTCAATTTAAATACATGGATTTTTTTTTCATTTTTGATTGTGTAAAAGTATTTTTTGAACAGGAAAAGGAAATCACTGGCTAAAAGGGAGAATCCACGAATCAATAATAGGTGCTGTGGGTAATTAAATGCCTAACTAAATGGCATTCCCTTTGGCATATGAAGTGATGATTCCTCCACTTGCTTCCCTTTATTCTTCTTTTTGCTTTGCTTTTATTTTATAAGCCATCGTGAGTTGCTATATCATCTACATATTGATGATTATATACAGATGTATATATCCACTGTTCATCCCCCATTGCCTCAACTCCATCCCCCATATACAGTGCTCCTGTTATCATTAAAAAGCAGGGCTATGAAGCTGGTTTAGGGACCACCCTTTTGCTTTATTATAGTTAATATCAATATTATCAACATAAGACTATCTGTTTTACGTGCATACATTATTCGTAAATGTGCCATATGGCTTCATTAATATCTCTTTATCATTAATTTAACACCTTTAATTAACTTTCATTTCATGCACTCCTTCCATGAGGGAAACAAATTAAAGTTCCAAATCATGCAAATGTACGTAATTGGGCCTTTGTTGTAAATCTTTCTCCCATTGGTTTAAACATGCATGGTGTATTGGGTTCAATAGCCTAATTGTGGGTATTTAGGGTTTGGAGTCTTCTCATGTTGACTTTGATACTAAACCATTTGATACTAAACCATAGTGTCACGGGAGACAAAATATCCCACATCGGAAAGATACAGGAAAAGTCTTGGGTTTATAAGGAGGAGGGTTGCACATCCTAACAGGCATGTCTTTTGGGAAGAGGGTAATAACTCCGTCTGTGACGACAATAGGCTTGCTTGTTGGATTCAAAAACCATGTTGAATCAAAAAAATGAAAAATTGAATCAATAAGAAAGAATGGAAACTAAATCGAAAAATCTGCTATGTAGATTTTATATGGGTATAATGTATAACAGAGTTAGTAAGAGTAAGAAAACATTCTCAGCAAATATTAAACTTGAAGAGAAGATGAAAATCTGATAGAGGAATGTAAATGATTTAGTTAGATATTACAAGGGCAGGGGGATGGCTGGCTGGCAATATGGGAGACGGGAATCCGATTATTCGTGGCAGCACGCCAGTCCCACACACCCACACAAAAGTGCCTAATACTCCAAACTCAACCAAAGAAGCTACACATAATATCCACGCAATAACTCACAGTTTTTCTTTTCTTCAAATCTGATTTATTGGCAAATGTCAAAATGAAAAAGGATGCCACTGTTACTATAAAGGTATAGGAGGGAGAGTCCCATCCTTCTTTTGCCATGATGATTTATGGATTACATTTTGACCGTTGAGGCCAAAAAATTAAAAAAGAATAACAATAAATAAAAAAAACGTATTTTAATTGTTTGTTATTATTCGGTTGATTATTAGTGCTCATTTTTCATAATTACCTTGATGGGTCCCCTTGGTTAAAGCAAACAGCATTTGCTGCCCTTCATGGATATGACCCGAATATCATCACATAGGTTAATTCTCCACAAATACACATATAAATATAATCTATAGAGGATGCCTGACCCATTTCTCATCATGCCCCATAATACCCATTTCCTCCATTACAAATTGCTTACAGTTCTCTTCCCCATTTTTCATTTTGAATATCTACAAAAAGTTCATTAATAATATCTTACAACTGATTACTGTGCATAGAACTCTTATGTTGTTTATTTGGACATTTTACTTTGCTAATTGCTTTGCTTTTTGCTAAACTGCACCACTCATGGGGTTGATTCGAATAAGGGTTTAACTATATCATACCCACTATATATGTAATTAACTACTAATCTTCCAACATAAAATGATTCTGGTAATTTATTGAGTGCTGCTTAATTATGCATGCATGCATAATTAACATATATATCTAAAATAAAAATAGCATAAATACCACGATTTCCATAATGTTCTTGGAGAATAATTAAAATATTTTTCTTATATACACATATTTTCTGCCTCTTAACATTACTTTTCCTTTTAATTAAACCTTTTATTTTCTGCTAGACAAAGATGAATGATCTTTATTTGCAATCTTCTTCTCTCTTTGCGGTTTCTATCAGAAAAAGAAAAGTACATTTATTATTTTTTTGCTTATATCTTAAAAAATATTTTGAAACTCTTCCATGAAAATTATGCATCCCTTTGCTTTCTTGAATATGAAATATATGATGTAAACTCTAAAGTTATAATATTTTATTATTAACTTTAATTTATCGTTAAAAATTAGAATCACATATAAATCAAGACATAAACATAAATTATTTTCTAATGAATTTTTTCTAATAAAAATACATATCTATAGAAGTATGGCTTCAAACCCAAATCCTTCTCATCCTCATATATATATGAAACTTGAGCTATTAATAAAAATGAATAGGATGGATTAATAAATGTATAGAGATGGTGAAAAGGGGATATAGGAATGAAAATGAAGAAAAAGAAAAGGGAGGGGAAGAGGGCAGTAGAAAAAGAGGAAATTGTCGTGAATGGCACGCCAAGGGGCCAACTGCAATTCATATCACATCCCACTAATTACTAGCAATGAGATTTTTGTATGTATTTTTGGGGGTTGGTGTCGTTGTTGAAGAGAATCCAAATGATTGGTAATCACCTCCAATCGCTGCCCTTTCTCTTTTGTCTCTTTCTACCTCTTCTTTTTATTCTAATTTTATCATTATTACTATTTTCTCGTTTTTTTTTCATTTAGTTGTGTTTGTTTGTGAAGATCAATGCCGAAATTTTGTTGCCATTATACTCCAAATGAGAGACTCTAAAAGCCCTAACAATGTCATTTCAAAATGATTAAAGCATTCCCTTGGCGTGCAAGCCCTTTCTTCCTCCACCGCATTACATTCCCATAATTATCTGATTCTACATATCCTTTACACACACACACACACATATATATTAATTTGTTGTTTAGAATAGATCCATTGCTAACAAATTTAATACAAAAAAATAAAGTGTTCATTAAACAAATTAAACATTTATCTTGCGAAATATGCATATAGATAGTGAAATAAAAAAGCATAACCGGTAAGTAAATAGAAATATTGGGGTATTATTTATTTATAAAATGTCAAAGTATTGTATGGAACAAAAAGGAAAGGGCATGGCAGCGCCTAAAAGTATAAAAGCAATAGACATGTAAATGAGCAGTACATAAAGTAAAAGCCTTTGACCAGTCCCGGATAAGGGAAGCTTTGTTTCTTCAGTTTCAATATCACAAACATCCCTTCACATTACGTTGACATGACATCATAGTATTGTTCCTTTCTTTAAAACCTTGGTATTTTATAATTTAATAGTATTTCTATATGTGTATATAATGCTGCATATATTTGACAATTGATGAGAAAAAGAAAGGAAAAAGGGAATTTAGAAAGAATATACAAGATATATGTGTTATATATACAGTGGAAAAGAGGAGCCTGAGGGGTATCTGATACATGCCCTATCCATTAATGTGGGTTGGCATATGGAACAGAAAAACCAGAGTTGACTACGAAGGAAAGGGGACAATTATTCAGATCGAGGCAGAAATATATAAAAGATATAAGGGCAGGGCAGGGCAGGGCAGGGGAGGCGAGTAATATAATATAGTAGAGGGTATGACATATGATTGATATGTTTGAAAGTAAATGATAAAGAAGAGGGGTGGTATTGGGGGGAGGAATGCAAGGGCGGCGATGGTGAGGCCCTTATGATGATGCTCTCTCCACACGCCTCTAACCCCACTTGTTTAAAATTATAAACCATGTTTCTGCTTTTTTATTGGGTAGGGTTATATGCTTTTCATTATATATATATATATATATATATATATATACATTTTACTACCAATGTAATGTATTTCAAAGAATTCACACATTTTTATCAAAAAATATTTAACTTCTTTTTTTATTTTTTTATTGGTCTTAAATTTTACTTCTTCTCTTTTAAATATCATTTTCTTGTTATCTCGCATTTTCATTTTTTATTTTAACAGTACAGGCCACGCATCATTTCAAAATACCACAATTTTTTAAACTCTATTCATTTTTATTTTTATTGAATATTACTTTTTTTTTATTTTTTTAATTATATTTTAATCGTAGGCTTTTTCTGTATATACTTCCAAAAGATGACAATAAACAATAAAAAGAAATTAAAAAGTACTTACATATATAAAATAGAAAATAAAAATATGATATATGTTGAATAATTATGAAAAATTTTATAAAAATATCATATCTTTTCAAAAATTTTAAAAATAATGCTTTTAAAAAAATTTATAAAAATAATACTTTAAAAACCTAACATAAGATTATTTTAAGTTTATAAACAAATTATTTTAATTTTATTTCATATTTATTTGAAATTTATTATATATTTATTATTTAAATATTATTATTTTTATAAAATTTTTAAAATCATAATATTATTTTTATAAAATTTAGAGAAATTAATTTTTGTCATGTTGATTTTTCAAGAAAATTTATGTTAATTTTTTTATCAAATTACATTTTTACCTTTAATTTTATATTATATTTTTTTTGTTATTTTTAATTTTTTTGTTATTTTTAATTTTTTTCTTTTTCAAATTTAAATTTTTAAAATTTTTAATTCTCTTTTCTCTTCTTCTCCTCCATGTTTTCTTCTTTTTATTATTGGCTGCTTTATTTTCTTTATTTTCTTCATTTACATTTGCTATTTTTTTCTTTATATACAGTTCTTTTTCTTTCTCTTCTTTTTTCTTTTTATTCTTCCTCTCTTTGTATTTGTATCAAATTTATTTTTTATTTTTTTAATTAATTTTTTTTATTTTTTTACTATTACAGACATATATGTAAATACATATATACTAAGAAGAAATAAGTTTAATTAATTTTATAAATTTATACTTTATTTTAAAAATTATAATAAAAATTATTTTAAATAAAAATGATAAAATTTTAAAATAAAGTATTAGATAATATTTTTTAATTTTAAATTTATAATATGATGAATGGATAATTGTACCTAAAATTTATATACTTATGTCTAGAGCTCAAGTTTTCCATGGTCGGGTCACTATCCAATTGTGGTAACAGAGACTGGACCAAAAGGCCATGGCCCTATAATGCCATTGAGACCTTCAGTTATAGGGCAAACCAATTCGGCAGATCATTTATTTATGAATGTTATGTGCGAAGATGTGGATTTAATGCAATCATTATACTAAAATCAATTGTACACGTAAGTATTATATAAGAATTGCAATTATACTCATTTTAAATTAATATTTACATATAATTGTATAATATACAAAATATAATTGACATTTTTTTCAAATTTCACAAAAGTGGAAGAAATTTTTTAAAAATATTATACTTTTTAAAAAATTACAAAAATAATGATTTTATAATAATATTTATAAAAATATTATTTTACAAATTTAATATAATTCTTTATGAGAATGAAAATATACATATTTTCATGCTCTCATTCTTATAGTATTTAATACTATTTTATTTAGTTTTTTTATGAGAATGAAAATGTACATATTTTCATGCCATCATTCTTATATTATTTAGTATTATTCCATTACTATTGTGTTCAATTATAATGCATTTCTTGTATTATTTTTTTTAAATTTAATGAATTTATGTATGCTTAAATTTTGAATTATTTATTATTGCATTTAAGATGAAAACCCTTATATTTTTTTTTAAAAAAAAAACCAAATTATTATCATATATATATACATAAAAGTTATTCAATATAATAATAAAATATATCATCATTTTTCATGTATTAAATAAAAATTTAGCTCTTGAAACTTGATTTAAATTATAGTGAAATCTTTAAAGTTTCCAGCACGTAAAAAGTCATACAAATCAAAATTAAATAACTCAACATATCAAGAAAATAATTATGCTAAAAATGTTCCACTATGCTGCATGATTTATGTAGTTATTTTTTCACAAATTCTCATTTTCTATCGAGCTATACGAATCGTTTAAACCTGTCATAACTCTTGTAGGTCTTTTTCTACTCTAAAATTCATGGTATAAATCTTACATGACTCATGTAATCCATAATTTTTGAAAGGTAAAATGAGGATCATTAGGATTAAAATTTTAAAAATTATAATTAAATATTTGAATTTGGATTTTTACATCATTTATAAACCTCATTTTTGGTAGGTTTAAGAGATCAATCATCCAATCTTTCATACTTCATTTTCATCATTCTCTCATTCTTTTAATCATTCTTCTTTTATTGTTTATTGTTTAGAATTAATTTAAAATTTTGTTAAAGATTTTTCTAGCCATTTCATTTTTCTTCTCGTCAATTCCCTAGCAATTTACTCCAATTGTGATTTATATACTATGAAAATGTATTTTATAAGATAAATAATTATGAATTTAAAATTTATTATAAACTAGTTTTATAACCATAAAATACATTTATTAATTTACTGTAAATTTATTTTAATTTATAGAAAAGTTAAGATGAAGTTTATCAGATTTTACTTCAAATTTATATTATAAAATAAATATTATTTATATAATAAAAATGGCTAGTTTTGTTAAAACATAAAAAAAAAGTACATAATATAAATATAAAATCAACATTTGTGTAATTATGTAATATAAGTTAATATGTAAATTTAACTCTCAGGGCTATATGGTAACTGCATGCGTTTCTATGGACGTAAAACAATACAAATATGCAGATGAGAGCATAGGATAAGTCTTAATATAAGTATTATGATATACTTATTAAATCACCTGACTATATTATATTACATTAATTAATGGATTTTATAGAATGGAAAGGTAATAATAATTGTACCAACTCCGCGAGTATGCAGTGTAATATAAGTAATATAATTAAAATGATATTTCGGATTTTCCAGGTTATAAAATAGACATCCATGGGCAATGTGCAAGTGTCATGGTCAATTGAAGATTATTATAATGCCATCATTCACGCATCATCCATCCCAATCAACTCAACTAATTATTATACACATTATTATTTGAATTAATTTTTCGATATGATATTGTTCTTGGTCATGTTTATTCTATAACTGGCACGTAATATGCAAGTAAAACTGATGGAAGGGTTGACCCGATCAATTGCCTATATATGTGAACGTAATCTCCAAGGAAAATGATGAGCAGAAACCTGAAAGTTGAAGAACAATGGCAGCAGTACCTGAGGTAGCTCTAAGCTCTTCTGAGAAGAGGATGCCCGTGATCGGCATGGGAACGTCATCATATCCCACTGCTGACAGGGAAACTGCAAAATCTGCTATGATCGAAGCCATTAGAGCCGGCTACCGCCACTTTGATACTGCTTTTGCATACCAGTCAGAGCAGCCTCTTGGGGATGCAATAGCAGAAGCCCTGACTCTTGGTCTTATAAAATCTAGAGATGAACTATTCATTACTACTAAGCTGTGGTGTAGCTTTGCTGACAAAGATATGGTTATACCTGCTATCAAGATGAGTCTCAGGTAACAAGTGAAAAAGGATCGGAGAAAGCTCTACAATCTCCATCATAGTTGATAACGATATGTAGTGAAACGGCTCTTTAATTTGGTTTGGTTACTGCAGGAATCTTCAACTGGATTACGTAGATTTGTATCTTATACATTGGCCACTGAAATTAAGCCAAAGCGTTCGCTCACTACCTACTACAGAAGAAAATATATCTCCCTTGGATATCAAGTCAGTATGGGAAGGCATGGAAGATTGCAAGAGTCTTGGCCTGACAAAGGCTATTGGTGTCAGCAATTTCTCGTGCAGGAAACTGGAAGAGCTCTTGTCAACAGCTAAGATTACTCCAGCAGTCAATCAAGTAAGAGAAAAAAATGTGCAACTAGAAATGGAAAATATGCTCATATAGTTGACTTGATCATACATGCATGTCTAAGCTTATATATATATATGTGTGTGTGCAGGTGGAGATGAACCCTCTTTGGCAGCAAAAGGAACTGAGAGAGTTCTGCAAGGGAAAGGGTATTCATGTTACAGCTTACTCACCGTTGGGTGCAAATGGAACAAAGTGGGGAGATAATAGAGTTATAGAATGCCAGGTGCTTGAAGAAATTGCCAAGGCGAAAGGGAAAACAACTGCTCAGGTTCTTACCAGCACTTTAGTTCAATGACTTACATAAATACATAATAATTAGAATGTTAAGAGGTGATATGATTGATCAAATGTAGGTATCATTAAGGTGGGGATATGAAAAAGGGGTAAATTTGGTGGCAAAAAGTTTCAACAAGAAGAGGATGAAGGAGAACCTTGAGATATTTGACTGGTCATTGAGTGAGAAGGAACAAGACATGATTAATCAGCTTCCTCACCGTAAAGGAGTTCTTTCTGCCGATATTTTTGGTCCTCATGAGTTTGTTCTGCAGCTTGATGCAGAGATTTGAAAGCTTGCTTACCATTCGGCAGCTGATATGGCCACTTGTTGTTTTTTTCTTTTTTGTTTACTGATCTTCCCGGTGCATATTTTTCGTGTTGTGTTATGTTTTATGGATGTCTTATGCCTGAATTATGAATAATAATTTTTCCCAGATAAAATTCTTATGCTACATCAATGTTCTCGCAAAAAGAACAACCAGTTTTTAGTGCTTAATGACACGAGCACTTCTTCAGCCTTATTACTTTACTCACTTTCCTTTTCAAGAAAAAACAAATCTGAAGCCTTCAACAGTTCCTGTCAACGTAAGGGCCGACGACTTTTTCAAGACTAATGCGTTCTTTCGACCAAAAGATGACAATCGCCACCACTTTCATATCGATTGCCCTGTTATAAAATGCATTTTATTTCTCGAACCTGTGTATTTGGGCCTCTATGTCAAACAAATTGAAACAAGAACCGTGCTATATATATAGATCAATCTCATCATCAGGTTAAGGTACAGAGGTTTTTGCCATGCTGTTAGCTTACCTTCTATATGTAATAAGTTGATTATATTTCATTCTTAAAGGTGTAAAAACTGTAAAGCTGCACTTCTTGAAACCAAGGAATATGGAAGGGTACAAGGCATTTTCACAATTTTATGTATTAATTAATAATTACATAATACCAAAAATGTTGATACCCCAATATGATTCTGTTCTTACATCTAAAGACCTAAGTCAACATGTACCAGAGATCTGAATAACAAATCTCTTTAGGAAACGAATGGCTGAAGCAAAAGTTTGCTTCCTCCTCTTCTTCTCCTAGCTAATATAACCTCTTATCCAACTCTAACAAAGATCGTAGATCTTCTCTGATAGAATTATTAGAATATTAGAAGAGCAACAAGTAGAAAATTACTCGCATTTGATTGATCTGTATATGTGACGAACAAAGAGCAGGGAAGCACGGAAGCCCACTGACCCAAGCATGAGCAAGAAGCCATAGCATATGCAAGCCATATAACCAAAGAAGAAAGAGGTTTGCATGAAGCCAGACATATCCGATCTGGCGTAGTAGTAATACAAGCAGTAAGCATAGATGAATAGCCCAGTTGATCCACCACAGAGAAAAGACCTGCGAAAAGAAAACAACCATGTTAGTCAATAAGCAGCGTGTATTGGATATAGCGTGAGAACATTGATAGTTCATCACATTGGATATGGTGAACAAGCATTTTTCATTTAAAGCAATTAATAGAGGAGGGCGGAATACAATAGAAGATTGACACCACGGATCTGCAGAGTAATTCTAGAGGAAAAATTGTCCTAACATTGAATTAAATTTTCGAAAGTACGCAACATTTTAAGTATGAGAGCTTAAACAAACTCAAGGACAAACAGAACAGGAATATTGGTGTACCTCCACCACCATTCATGATCTTCAGCAGCAAGTTGGAAGTATGTCAAAGCCACAGTTATGAAAGCTGTGACTATCAGAAGAATAATGAAGACAATAAACAAAATGCTGTAAATGGTGTAGATCCTGTGACCCCAGACACTTGCAAATATGTAGTAGAGCTCAATGTAGATAGCACTGAAAGGCAGGAAACCAGCCATTGCCATTTGAGGAAGGGCACTTCTGTACCATGGCAATTGCGGGATCTCTCGTGGATATTTTGTTGTTCGGCAAGGTGCATGAAACTCTGCCTTGCTATTTTTCCCAGCAATACCGCCCAACACAAGTAATGGAGAAGTCACTAAAGTCCATATGAGGACTATAACCAAAATAGTGCCAAAAGGTAATGCTGCAGTTGCACTGTAAACAATGGCAACAGTGTTAAGGAAGCAGAATGTGAGGAACAGAGGACCACAGAAGAGGCATCCAGTCAGCAAAAGATTCCGCACCTGTCATAAAATAATACAGTTCAGTTCAAAGAACAACGAACCTGAAAAAATTGCATGAAATGTCTAATACAAACAAAAACAAAATAACCATACCCAGTTCTTTCCTTCAAGCTGACAATAGAACGAGGTTGCAGTATATCCAGCAATCCCAGAGGTAAGTGCATATATAACAACCATTGCAGTAAACAGAGCACCTCGATTGTACGGATAGAATACACCAACCAGGGCAAGCATAAAAATAAAAACAGTTCTGGAAGTGCATTAGAGAAAATAACAATGGTTTTTAATCAATATACCAAGAAGTAGGAACTGAGTAAAGCAAGAATGACAGATTAGAATATAATTTGTACAAAATTTCTTACAGTGCAAACAACTGAGTTCCAGATCCAAGCGCAGCAGCAAAAAGAGATTTGTACTTTGGATATCTAAACACATCACCATGGATGTATTTCCATCCAGTCTCCTCCTGATCATCAGCCGCTTCTTCATCTTGTGCATACCTGATGAAATGCACATGTCACATCAGTGATCTCATATCCTTGCAAATATACCACATCTACAGTTCATATAAATAACTTACTTCATGAAGTCATTCTTCAAGACCCGCATAAGAATTGTAGCGAGAAAACCAGTCAAAAGGAGAACAGTCACACATGAGTTTATAATCGAGAACCAGTGAATCTCCAAGTGATGCGGCAATGAAGAAGACAGTGAATACTTTTCCATTCTCTTGTCAAAAGGAATGTCAGTTTCCTTCCACTTAACAGTATAAAGAAACTCTGCATCAACCTCCTTGTCCTCCGTCAAATCCAGCAGTGACTGAGGATCCATTCTAGTGTTCACTTCAATCACACGATCCCTATTGTAGAGAACATCAAATTGAATATGTTTGTAAAGGAAGTATTTATATTCACTGGGATCAGCTTTGCCTTCTTTGTCAACCTTTCCAATGAAACCCCAAATAGGAAGGTCATCATAGTACATTTGAAAATAATAGTCTTTGTCAACTGCAGAACGGAACTTGGCTACTTCTTCCTTGGTAATTTTTTTCCGACAAACAACTGCAGTGTCTTTCTCATCTCGAAAGTTGAGTTTGTAAGGAGCACTTACCAGACGATCTCCATTCAACACCTCACCAAGAGCTTCCGTTTTCTCTTTCAAGTGATCTGTCATTAAAAAGCAATCTAATAACAATCCTATTCAAATTCATCCTATAGGTAAAAAAAATTAACACCTATTTTACCTTATAGGCATTCAAACAGATGCAAACAACATACAGATGTGAATAAGATTTTCTAGATTAAAGGCAACTTTGGCCTATAAACTGATGAGCACTGATTAAGCTCAACAAGAACTTCGTCAGCCTAACCTTTTGACTTCTAATTGATGGTCAAACTACAAACTAATTGAATCTGTTATTTTCAAAATCTGAAGAAAAGCAATTTTTATAATATATTTTAGTGAAAAAATAAGTAAATTTACAAGACCAGAGGCCTCACTAACAGGCAAGCTAATTATGTCTAATTTCTCATTGCTGCCAAATTCAGCGGCCGCATTGGCCTTTAATCCATCTTTAAATATCAGATCTCCAGTAGCTGATTAACCAAGTATTCTCACATATTACAAATGTAAAAACTTCCAGTTCTACAATTAGACAAACATTGAGATATTTAATAATAGATAAAGCGGATGAAAGAAGAATTTGTGCAAATTTGAAGGTTAACTGCATATCCCTTTACAAATAGGAGAAGGACGGACCAACCGGCGACATAAGATCACAAATGAACAATTTTTTATCGGTTGCATCAAGGTATTATCATTATATACCTAAACACATGAATCCATAGAACACATACAAATGTAAAATATAAGCATAGAGATCAAAACCTGGAACGCAAAATGGGAGATCGAAATATCGATAGGTTTCGCTGCAAATTAACACAATCAAAGTAACATAATTATTACCAACTCCACGCAATGCAATCCATAAAACATCACCGATGTAAAAAAAATATAGTACAAAGGAAAACGATAATCTGCATTAGAAACTCAATTCGCAACGGCACCGTTTCATTACTTTTCTTTCCATGCATAACATGTAAGACATAAAGAAGAAAAACATTATTCTACACAGCACATCTGATCATGAAAAGAGCATCCAAAACATATCAAACAATTTTATCACAGCAAAGAATTGGAATGAGAGAGAAAATACAGAAACACAAAAGAAAATAATTGAGTATGAGGAATAAGAATTAATACCTAGGGTTGTGAAACGGGCCGACCTTGTTGGCATAAAGAGGAACAGCTTCGCCGGCATTGTAGCGGTGATTGGAGGCGTCTGATCTCACCGGCGTTACAGCACTGGCGATAAAAACAGCAAAAACGATAAATGCTAAGCCATTACTATATTTATTATTCATTTTGGTCTCTCTCTTTTGTTGGAGATTTTCCACTGAGAGACGCTCTCTTGTGTTTCTCGTTTTCTGAAGTAGAAAAAGGATGATGTCGATGATGAGACGGCAAAAAGGATGAAAACAAAAAACAACAGGCAACCAGGTCCCTCGTTCTGTACTTTTTTATATATATATATAATAAAATAGGAATTTTACTCATACTCAATAATTAAAAAAAACCCAATATAATTCTTCAACAGTTATTTACTTACAATAAAACGATACAAATTTTATAGTTTTAAATTTAAATATAAATATAATTTCAAAGCTTAAATATTATTGAAATATATTTTAATAGAAAAGGAAAAGGAAAAGGAATTCATATACAAGTCTGTAACTAAAACCGTAAAAATAGAGGGCCCAGAGACCATTAATTTGGAAAGTTGATCGTGTCATGCAAATACCATAATTTAATCGCTCTACGGCTGTGCTCACAATTTCGGATTGTAACCGGTTAATTCTCTTCTAATTAGAACTTTTTAATATATATATATATATATATATACCATTTTTATGATTGATGGATACATCTTGATCTGGAAAGAGAATATTCTTTAGCATGAGAAAAAGTAGAAAGAGGGGTTATTTCATTTTGTTTTATATACGTAACTCAAAGAAGAGAAGAGAATAGAAAGCAAGGTAGCCTGGCCATTTTCTTTCTGTTGTACTGAATTTTGTGATTCATGTATATTGATTATTATATACGGCCGGAGAAATGTGGTTTATGAAAGTAAAAGTAAAGGCAATACAGTTTTTGCAGCACAAACATTCCACTTGTTATGCGTCTGATAATTACATATAAACCCAAAAACGTCACATGGCCTCTGAAACGTTCCTAAAACTAAGCCAATGCATTGCAGAGGTCTTAGAAAGACCCCTATGGCAATGGCAAGAGCAAAGTAAAACCCTAGTTTCAGTTCTGATACCTGATAATACCGTCTCCAACCTAGCTTTGAACAAAACGGATAGATGTTCTCTCCCACACAATTCATGGAAGCAAATGAAGCGGAAATTACCAACTACTCGCACTTGATTGACTTGTATATGTGGCGAACAAAGAACAGTGATGCACGGAAACCCACTGTCCCTAGCATTAGAAAGAAGCCATAGCATATGCAAGCCATGTATCCGAAGAAGAACGAGGTTTGCATGAAGCCAGACATATCCGACCGTGCGTGGTAGTAGTACAAGCAATAAGCATAGATAAACAACCCGGTCGATCCACCGCAGAGGAAAGATCTGTGACATTCACATTAGGTTCAGTTCACATATCTCTTTAAGTATTGAACTTTAGCTTCTACTAATAATAACATTTCTCTACAAGTAAACAAAACACTTAAACATACTATGAATACCCTTAAGCAATGAACCAATATATCAAATTCAAAGGAAAAGTAAGCAATAATTGGCGTAAATCACAAAGAGTTCTTCCAGAGGAATCATAACAGAGTCTGTTATTGAAAGCTTGCTTAGAGAACCATGTCAGCTCTAGGGAAGGTTATACCTTTGTTTGTCCCCTCCTTAAATTGATAACAAGAACCATCTATTTAGGTGATTCTTGTCCTCGCCACATTTACTCCTCTCCTTCAAATTCCAGACGGTTACATTCATTTGGTACTCACACTTTTTACATCTCAAGACACCACTAGAAAATCCCTTCCCAGGGGTTCTTAAGGCTACAATTTATTATGCCTTAGTTTCAAACCATCCTAAAGACCTGGAACATTCCCCCATGAAAGGGAAATTCCTACACAACTCACTTGCTACACAATGCTATGCACGGTGAAAATTTGGTCTCCTTTCCTTTTAAAATAAAAAAAAAATACATATTAACTCACTTAAATTAATCTAAAAGTCAATCCAAACCTTGTCTGGAAATATTCTGAGGAGCCTCTCTTGTTAGTGAGCATTAGGTAAAGGGAAATGACTAGATTCAGTAACAAGTGTGCTACGTTCATATTCATGTGACATCCAATTGACTTGTATCCAATCAGCAAATTAGACGATAAATGATAACCAAGAAATTGATGAAACTAAGTTCTAATATACATGAAAAGAAGTTAAAGTTCTATAATATACAGCGCTACATATATCATTGCTAGAAAAATCATAAGACTGACCAAACTTCGAGCATAATTAGGTGCAAACGCTTAGAATAAAAGTTAAGAAAAGAACAGGAAAACTAATGTACCTCCACCACCATTCATGATCTTCAGCAGCAAGTTGAAAGTACGTCAAAGCCACAGTTATAAAAGCAGTGACAATCAGAAGAATAATGAAGACAATAAACAGGATGCTGTAAATTGTATAAATCCTGTGACCCCAAACACTGGCAAAAATGTAGTATAACTCAATGTAGATAGCACTAAATGGCAGAAAACCTGCCATTGCCATTTGAGGAAGAGTGCTCCTGTACCAAGGCAACTGTGGAATCTCACGAGGATACTTTGTAGTTCGGCAAGGTGCTTGAAACTCAGCCTTGCTATTTTTTCCAGCAATACCACCCAACACAAGCAATGGAGATGTTACCAATGTCCATATAAGAACTATTACTACAATAGTGCCAAACGGCAATGCTGCAGTTGCACTGTAAGCAATGGCTACAGTGTTAAGAAAGCAAAATGTGAAGAACAGGGGACCGCAAAAAAGACATCCTGTCAGCAGAAGATTCCTCACCTGTCAATGAAGAAAATGGATAAGTTAATTCCCTGCAGGTATCAATTGTATAAGCCTCCATCGAAAGACCACAAGATCACACCAAAAAAACTCAAACAGACGTACCCAGTTAGTTCCTTCCAGCTGACAATAGAAAGAGGTAGCAGTATATCCCGCAATTCCAGATGTAAGTGCATATATGACCACCAATGCAGTAAAAAGGGCTCCTCGATTATATGGATAAAACACACCAACCAGTGCAAGAATAAAAATGAATACAGTACTGGAAACACATAAAACAACAACAACAAAAAAAGATGTTAAGCTAACAGTACAAATCAATGCTCATGATATGGAACGGGTGTCATTGGGGTTCCTTACAGAGTAAACAGCTGGGTGCCAGAACCAATGGCTGCAGCAAACAAAGACTTATATTTTGGGTATCTGAATACGTCACCATGGATGTACTTCCATCCAGTCTCTTCTTGATCATCAGCTGCTTCTTCATCTTGCGCATACCTTGACGGGATACACATGTATTATAAGAAGCACGGAGAATTAAAGATACAGGAAAAATATAACGGCAGTTAAGCAATAAAACTCACTTCACAAAGTCGTTCTTCAACACTCGCATGAGAATTGTAGCAAGAAAACCAGTCAAAAGAAGAACGGTCACACAAGAGTTTATTATGGAAAACCAATGGATTTCCAAGTGATGTGGCAGCGAGGAAGACAGAGAATACTTGTCCATTCTTTTCTCAAATGGAATATCTGTTTCCTTCCACTTCACAGTATAAAGGAACTCTGCTTCTACTTCCCTGTCCTCTGACACATCCAACAATGCTTGAGGATCCATTCTGACATTAACTTCAATTACACGATCCTTGTTATAGAGAACATCAAATTGGATATGCTTGTAAAGAAAGTACTTATAATCACTTGGATCAGCCTTGCCTTCCTTGTCAACCTTACCAATGAATCCCCAAATTGGCAGGTCATCATAGTACATTTGAAAGTAATAGTCTTTATCGATGGCGGATCTGAAGTGAGCAACATCCTCCTTCGAAAGCTTCTTCTGGCAAACAACAGAAGCGCTTTTCTCATCTCTGAAGTTGAGTTGGTATGGTGCACTGACCAGTCGGTCTCCGTTCAAAACCTCACCAAGAGCTTCTTTTTTCTCTTTTACATGATCTAACCATTGAAATTAACTTAATCGTCAAAAGCATTAATCTAACCAAACTTCTAATCAGCTTAATATAATTCCATCAACCAAGTAGGAAGTGCACCAAACTTAAAGATCCAATTTCAACTTATTGTCATCAACTAATGCAAGTAATAACACAAATTCACAAAACACACAACCATATACCGAATAAAGAGACACCAACCTGGAACACAAAATGGCAGATCGAAATATCGATATGTTTCGCTGGAAAATTAAACAATAGAACAACATTAAAATTAAAATCATACAGTAATCCACAAGCTAAACTACCAAAAAAAAAAAAAAAGACACACGATTACTAATAAAATCTACATTGCGGCGTGGGAACCATCGAAAAAGAAGTCAAAATAACGTGAACTGAAAAACCCAGATCTAGAAAACCTAAATAGTAGAAAGACTGAATAGATCAAAATGAGAAAGGCGAGAATTTACCTTGGATTATGAAATGGGCCAACCTTATTGGCATAAAGAGGAACCGGGTCACCATTTTTATAACGGTGATCGGAGGAGTCCGATCTGACATGGGTTAAAGAACAGAAGATTAAAACAGAAAGTAGGATAATAGTTAGAGGCTTATTATTCATATTCAAGCTGGATTCGTAGCTATGCTTCTGAATTCAGCACTCTCCGGCCTCTGCTTCTTCTTCAATGGAATCGGAAACGAGCCAAAGAAATACTCGAGCGCAAAAATCAAGAGGCGGAGAGGGCGGTGATATCTTTTTAATTGTGATTTGAAGAAAAAATAACACCTTTAGTTTGCTCTATTTAATTCTTGCTTGGATTATACTCGAGTGGTGAGGTATTCTTTAGTTTTCAAGCTCAACCTGTTAATTAGTGTTGTTGATTGTTATTATTGCTCTTCATTTCTCAATTCCAGACAGAAATTCCTTATTTAAATTCATTTTTATAAAATATGTATTTAAAATATCAAAATATAAATTATTTTCATAAAATTATGACAATCTTTATCATTTGACTATGCATTTCGAAATAACATTCTGAGATATTAAAAATAAATTATGGTATTGTACTTTAAATATCTCTTCATGATTATAGTGTAAATAATGTGTGAATTATTTGAAAATTCTAATTTATTTAATTTATTAAATATTTTTTATATAGTTAATTGGGAATCATCGAGAATATAATTTTTGTCATTGTTTTCTAGAGCATGTTTTAAGTAATAGAAAAAAATATACAATAATTATGTATATTTTTATTTATAAAATTTTATTAACTACATATTAAATTTTGTTGTTAAAATTACTATACTTTCTGGAATTAATGTAATATATTAATAAAATATAATTAGAAACGAAAGTTAACTTATTTGTTAATTTGTTTAATCGTATATAAAACTAAAAAGACAAAAAGAAAAATAAAAATCAAACTAGTTCGTTGAATAACAATCAATTCAAACATTGCATCAGTTTTAATTTCCAAATAATCCAATAAATCATTTTTAACCCTTTGCATATGAAAAAATGAAATAGCTAATATATTAATATATAGTATTTAAATTTCATGTAAGAGTGATGGAATCAAATCATATAAAAAAAATTATATATCTAATATAATATAATAAATAAATAAATAAATAGATACGTTTGAAATTCTTGGTATTGAGTAATATTTCACCTCTCAATCTATCTATTCAAGATCTAAAGGGAAAGAGATTAAACTATCCATAACTATAGGAAAAATGCAATTAATTTTGGCACTATTTACTTTAACTTGCCGAAAATGCCCTCCATCAATTCTACAAATGTCAGCATTTACGGTGAAAAGTTGATTTTTGTGAAGGCCATTTGTGTAAAGAAAATAACAAAATCGCCACCATTCTTTCAAAAGTGTTCCTTAAATACCTTTTTTTTTTTTAAAAAATATTATTACAACCCTCCAATTTTGATTAATGGAAAAAATAACACACAGTTTTTAGGTTTTATTTTGACAAATTAGGCCATCAAAAAAAATAATTAGAATTGAGTTTAAATTTAGCAAATATTTACTAAAATAATCCAACAAATAGAAAAAATGAAATTTCCCAAATAAAAAGTAATTAGAATTGAGTTTAAATTTAGTAAAATACTTATTAAATAGTCCAATAAATAGAAAAAAATGAGATTTACAAAATAAAAAAAAAACTTGACAAATAATTAAAATTGAATTTAAATATATTTTGGTTGGATTATTAAATTAAAAATAGTAAAACACGTATTAAAATAATCCAACAAACAGAAATAAAAAAATAATATTAAAGGATGAGCATGAAATTATCAGTAAATTAAAAAAAACGAATATATTGTATATAATTTCAGGTAAATACTAATATATCAAAAATAACCTTAAATAAATTATCATGCATCTCATATAACTTTTGTGTTTCAAAATACTCGATGAGTTAATTAAATTATTTTTGATATTAAAATTATTAAAAATATTTTAAATTTATTTAAAGATATAATGTTCGTTTATATTTGCATAAATATAAAAATAATAATACCTATGTATTATAATTAGGTATTAATTTTGGTTGTGGGAGGGGTACAGATTTGTTAGGGGGGTTTACCCATATATTAAGCTAAAGTACTGAAATTTCTGCTATAGGGTAATCATAATTAGGTTGGAGATGCAGATCCAGCAAACTCCTGTCCCCTTTTCCTCGTGTTTCGATCCACCCAACACTTCTCTTGCTTCTCAAGAAACAACCCCTGTTAAAATATATTATATATAACTAACTCGATTTTTATGGTAATTCGGGTTCCGTTAATTTATTTAAATTATTAATTGTATGAAATTTTATTAATTTAATATAACATATTTAAATTATTTACACTAATACTAGACCGAGTATATTGACAAGTAGGTTGAAGGTGATGAAGCTTTAGACGGGGGATAATGCCGTTATGCATGGTTCCTTCCGACGACGTCAACGTTCCATGCTTTTCATACTCCTAACCCATTTTCTATTTTTTAATAATGTATTTTTCTACATCTTAAAATTAATATTTTTAATTCCGATTTTCCCTTTTTTTTTTAAATAATTAATTTTAAAACGAACATTACTAAAATTAAATAACTTAAAATTCTATCTGATAAAATTAAAATTAAAATAATAAAATTCAATCATCCAGTAAGATAAATATTTAAATATTTTAACTGTTAAGTTGTTTGATAAATTTAATTTTTATATATTTAATTTTTAATATGATTTAAAATTTTATTATTATATTTTTTTAATGATTTAAATTTATTTTTTATAAAAAATTTTAAAAGATAAATATAAAAATTAAGTTGATTTAAATTAGATGTTAAACTTAATTTAGAATCATCATGTCACATCCGTACACATAGGCCTCGTAGTATGGGTGTGTGCATGACAATACGATTGAATGCATATGTGATATAGAAGGAAAAGATGTTAAGATGATGAATTTATACAATACATGTATTCATATTTAAATAGTGATACGAGATGTATTACTCGAGTAAAATAGGAAATAAAGTTGGTATTGATTTAATTAAGTGCATATC